>CANYCX010031434.1:0-16942 GCA_948193385.1 Breynia disticha f. nivosa
CTTCCAATTATCACGGTTCGATGAAACCTAGCTCGGTTTAAGGTTTTGGAAATTTTGTTTAGGTTTTTGGAAGGTTTCAACGTGTTTGAAAGGAATGAGCAAGAATTCATACTTTAACACATATATATATCCATTCTTGAATTGACTGTTTTGCCCCCGACTTAATACGTTACTTCCTTTTAACATTTTCTCTCTCCCGGTCCAATTGACCTAACCCAATTTTAATTCTTAACACCTTCTACACATTTCCATCATTTTATAATTAACTATGATTTGAGAAAATTTTATTCGCATATTTACCGAAATAACTTATAATTTCATAAAAATTCTTAAAAATGGAGGGCGTTACAAAAGAGATCGAGGCGTGAGATCAGTATGCCTACAAGGTATGTGGATTGTGTTAGTGTTAATATAACTTATCCTTTTTCGTATGCCTTAGAAGTGGTAGAAGAAATTGACTCAGATGAGCCAAGGTCATACAATGAGGCAGTGAGAAGTAAATAAAAAACAAAATGGAAGGAATCAATAAAGAATGAAATGAACTCATTGATGAAGACTTAGACTTTGGTACTTGTGCCATTACCTAGAGGAACAAAGCTAGTTGATTGTAGATGGCTTTTCAGGATTAAAGATTGTATTTTAGAGAATGAATCGCCAAAATACAAATCTAGGTTGCTTTCAAAGGTCTTTTCACAAAAGGAAGGTATAGGCTACAATGAAGTGTTCTCTCTTGTGGTGAAGGATAAGTCTAATCGAGTGCTTTTGGCTATGGTGAGTCGTTATGACTTGGAGCTTGAGAAAATTTAAAACATCCTAATTTATTATGTTTATATTTCTATTTGTCTTTAACTAACTCTATTTAATCTCTTTTTACCTTTTATTAAAAGACATAATTATAAAAACTTTTCTATCATTCACATTTTTAACATTCAATTAATATTTATTGATTACTCTATATTGTCTATGTTCATTTTATTAGTTGACAAAATAATTAAACTATTACATTTAGCATTATTCAATTCATAAAATGATGCAATTGTGATATAAGTAATACAAATATATCAAACTCACATTAATTTACATATAAAATCAGTCAACACATCATTCTTTACAATTTTCATACATATGTACAATGCAAAAAGGTATGAGAGAGAGGGTTACTCAAGCGACAACTGACTGACCTGTGCACGTGTGGAAATCTCTATGTGTTTCAAGTCCAAAACGCTGAGATACTTATCCTAAAAAAAAGAGTGATTTAATGAGCTAAATACTCAATAAGTATATCCATCATAACATAAGTTTAACATGTCACATGCAATAAATATGCTCTGATGCTCTTTATGCATACATTCGTACATATGCCCTATTTTCTCTTATCTTTTAGTGACTAGCCTTGCTATAGGATCTTTTGGGATTTAAATTTCAATTTCAACTCTAGCCCATAGGTTTAACTCAAAGATCACTTGATCTTTAATTTCACTCTAGATCCAAAGATCTTATACTCTAAAACTAAAAATCTTATAATCTAGATCTAAAGATCTTAACTCTAGATCATTGTAAGTACCTACATTCCTCTGTTAAGTTTCATGTAAAATGAATTCTCATAACATTATCAACCATTGTATTAACATTCTATAAAATTTTGATATGACCTTTGCTAATTTTTAGCATACCAAACAGCAAATAATCATTCAAAACAATTGCACAACAATTGCAAATAATCCATCAATCATAACAGCAATTGAACTATAAGCAACTGTGGCAATGGTATAACCACTACATGTCACATCAATAATTCACACTCTTGCAACTCTCTAACATTTATCATCAATCTCAATATCCAACATACATTATAGCATTTATATAAAACATATATAAATTAAATAAGTTCATCCACGAACTCACACTCAGGATTATACTTACCTGAGCTAGCAAAACTACTCTATCCTCTGCTCACTCTCTCTGTCTTCTATGCCCCCTCTAGGTCCTATTAACATTATACAATATTCAAAGTTCAAACAATACAATTATGCAACAATTTCATATGAATACATGTTATGCACTAATGTTGACTATTTTTCAGATTTTTACTCTGCTTTGCTCTATTATATCTCCCATTCAATTTGATGCAATAAATTCTGAAAATTTTTCATGTACTATATATTTTTATATATTAAAAAATTTCTTCTTGGCCAACTTGTAGTTTGATCTCTAAATATCATTTTCGTATGTAACAATCAAACTTGCCAGACTTATAACTAATTTTGTCTAATTTTATTATTAATTGCAATCAGATACCTAAACGACTTTTGGATATTTTTAATATATTTTTCATTTATTTCTAACCTCTTTTATTTAACCTTTAAACTTCTCATCTCATGTGGTTCAACCTACAAAATTCACAATAATTCAAAAAATTGATCACTTTTTCCACCGCTAACCTCCTCTTTTCTAACTTGATTCACCATTTTTCATATTTATCTCAATTACTAAACCAAATGATCTGATTCTTTTTTATGTCAAATCTAGACATGCCAATGTATTCATATAATGCTTGTTTGTATTTTTTTATCAAAATAGAACAAGCTTTTCTCTTTATTTTATTCTCTAAGCACACAAATCTAAATCAACATGTACATTTTTATAAAGTCATAGACAAATCCATATTTTTGACATAAAAATTTCATAATTTAATCTAACTTCTGAATATTTTTAAAAATTCTAAAGATTCAAGTTTTAAAAGCTAAAAAATATGAACAAAGAACTCACCTTGATTTTTATGCACTTTCAACTTGTGTTCTTGTTCAATATTTGATTTAAGATTTTATAATTTCATTTGGAACCTTAGACAGTGAATTTTTGGAGTTGAAGTTTTTAAAAGAAAGTGTTTAGGGTTTGGAATGTTAAAGAATCAGGAGAAAGAATGGTTTTATAAGGAATTTTTGCCCTTTTCTTTAAAGTTCTAAATCTTTTAATTAATTTTCATTTAAGTCCTTCCTTTTAACTCTAACCATTCAAAACATTTGGCTCTTATTCTTTTATTCTCTCTCTAATTAATAAATATAAATATAAATAATTTGTCGTTCTCTAAGTATACGAATGTTAATGAAATGCATGTCAATTTTAAGGTCCTAAGTATGTTTTATTAACTATTTCAGTTAGATTTTATAGTCTCTTTTGCTCCTTTCACTCTAATTCTTTCTCGGTCAATGAAATAATTACAAGTTTTGTATTTAACTCTATTTAGCTTTCTATTTCATTTATTAAATAAATTAATGAATAAAAAATCAAATATGTCCTAATGATATGTATGTTTATGCAATGAATGCTAGTTTTTGATTTCATGGTCTCTAGGTTTGAGATTTGATAAGATTTATGTTAAAACTACAATCCTTCATGGAAATCTAGAGGAAGAGATATATATGAGATAACTAGAGGGGTTTATGGATTCTAAAAATCCTAATCATATGTGCTTGTTAAAGAAGTCACTGTATGAGTTGAAGCAGTCCTTTAGATATTAATATAAAAGTTTTGATTCATTCATGACATCTCATGATTTTTAGGAATCAGTTTGATAATTGTGTTTTTTTAGGACACTAAAAGATGGTTTAATTATATATTTTTCTATTATATGTGGTTAATATATTGATTTTAGTTAAGAACCAAGTTGAGATCAACAAATTAAAGAAGTTGTTGAGTAGTGAGTTTGAGATGAAATATTTGGGTGCAGCTAAGAAATTATTGGAAATGGAGATACAGAGAGATCATAGTGCAAGGTTGTTTTGCGTGTCTGAGTAAAAATATTTGAGAAGTTATTGCAAACTTTCAAAATGCATTAGAGTAAATCAGTGAGTACTCTATTGGTCCAACATTTTAAGTTTGATAGTAGTACATTGCCCAAGACGGATGATGAGGTGGAGTACATGTAGAGAGTGCCTTATGATACTATTGTTAGGAGTTTAATATATGTTATGGTTTGCACTACGCTAAATATTGCTTATTTTATGAATGTTGTGAGCAGGTTTATAAGTAATCCAAGAAAGACTCACTAGGAATCTATTAAGTGGATAATGAGATACTTAAGGGGATATAATAGTATGTGGTTAGTGTATGGAAGGAATAATGTATCAAATGTATTGGTTGGTTACACAAACTTGAATCATAGAGGAGCTCGTATGAGTGAATGGTCATTGACCTATTATAGCTTCACTGTTTAGATGTATGATTAGCTGGAAGGCATCATTACAGCCAACAATGGCCTTATCAACAATGGATTCAGAGTACATGCCTTGACAGAGGGATGAAATAAGGTATGTGGTAAAGTGGTTTCCTAAGTAGTTTGGATTTGAATTTGCCTAAGCCTTGTATCTATTGTGATAGTCAGAGTACATTGCGTTTGACAAAGAATCCTGTTTACCATGAGAGGACAAAACATATAAATTTCAGATTTCATTTTATCAGAGTTGTGATTGATGATAAGGTATTATTCATTGAGAAGGTAGCCATAGTTTACAATACTGCAGATATGTTGACTAAGCTGCTGACCATTGAGAAGTTTAAACATAACTTAGACTTGATGAATGTTTGCAAAAATTAAGCTTGAGGCCTTTAAGGGGCATGGTAGGGAGATGTGTTCAAAATTTTGTTGTTTGTGTTGAATGAATGGAGAAAATGGATTCAAGGTGGAGAATTGTTCAGTTGTATCAATTTCTTTTTTAGGAATTTGGAGTCTATTTGAAGTGTGCAGGTCTAGGATTTTGATACTACAGACAAAATAGGTTTTTACTAGTTGTCACGTGTACACCTACAAATAGATGTCTTATTTTCTTCATTGTAACTCTTTGGCCAATGCATTAATAAAGAATACTTTCTTTGTCCATGGACGTAGATCAAATTGATAGAACCACGTAAATGTTGTGTCTTTGTTTTTATTCTAAAATCTAATCCTGCAACTCTATTGTTCAATTTCTTTACATGAACTAACAATATCTTACTATCCAACACAAAGCATACTAAAATTCTCTCAATTCTCCTACATTATCATGTACAATGGCCAATTTAAAACATTCTCCCCATTAAAAGTAAAATGGAAGTACAAATTATTGACACCAACATCGCTTCAAAATCTCCATGCTTTTATGTACTCTAACAAAAGATGTTGCCGTAATAGTCAATGAACTGCCACATATAAAAAAAAGATCATTAATATAACAATGGAAGTGTGGAACTACATATGGGTTTGTGGTTTATTGACATAAGTCAAATCCATCATTAAACTATTGAGAACTCGACTCTAAATTCAAAAAATAAAATGAATCATCAGATTTAGAAAAATATATATAAACCAAGGAGCAAAAACGGCATTGGTTTCAAAAGAAAATTAAACAGTTTAAAGAAAAACTCACAAACTATTAACAACGTCTTTTTCCTCCACATCCTTTTCGTTGTACTTAGTCACGTCGTCATTTCCTCTGTAACCACAAATTGCAACACCACAATGCCCCAGCCTCTGCTACTCTCCTCTACAGCTTGGACTCCATTAGAAGTTGGTGGTGGCCTTACCACTTGAGGATGGCCAGTGGTGGCTCACCACAGTAAGGGATTGATGCCCCTAATAACACCATCTTAAGTCTGTCCTTGCTAGTGTAGTATACACATGTGAACCTTTTATAAATGTGAGTTATTCACATATATGTTAGTTGATTCAAAATTTTGCTATACATGTGAGTTCTTCACATATGAGTTCTTCACATATGGGGAATTATATCAAATTCAGGTGTTTGAATGTGTAATAATTGTGTTGAATATTGTGTGAAATGTGTATGATTGATGTGTGATTAAGTTTAAGTGGTTGTCAAAGTGAAATTTGATGAACTGCAGTTGAAACACGGCATGCACAGGCTGGGAAACTATTTAGCCAAACCATTCACCAACCCGTACAATGTTTCTAGATGGAATTGAGGTTTTAGAGTTGAAATTAAAAAGCAAATGAGCTGGAAAATGGTTTAGGCAAAGCATTCACTAACCCATGCAAGGCTTCTAGATGAAACTGAGGTTCCAAACCTAAAATTGGAATGCAAACAGGCTGGTGCATGGACTACACCACACCATTTTCAACATCCTAGCATGGATAGGATGTGCACAGGGTAAATGGTCTGGTGTACGGTTTGTCCAAATCGTGCACCAAACCATGCACACTTCAAAATACATGTTTTTTGAGATATTTTGAGTTCGAAACTTGATGGGCATGAGTATTATGATATATGATTGATTGTATGAGATTTAAATGGAATTGAAAGCATGAAAAGTACTAATAAAGACTTAAAAAGAGATTGATCACTTCTAAAATACTTCATAAGAAAGATAGGGAAAATAGCCTAAATCGTGTGTACATGAATGAAAGATTGCAATGGGTTATATTGTTTTTATTGTGGCTTAAGAATGTACACTCATTGAGTTTTAATACTCATTCATTTTTCTATGTGGATGTTTTTGAAATTGTGCAGATTGACGAGTTGTTGTGTAATTATTCATCCATCTATGCAAATATTCACTTTTGGGACTCGCACGGCAAGGTCAAGGGGTCCCCTTAGTTTACAAAATATGTATGTTCAAACTTTATGATTTTGATTTTGTAATGAGCATAAACCTTGTAAACTTTATATTGAAACCATCTTCCACTTTGTAAATGTTTTAGAAAAAATATATCTTAGTTTGATTATTATGAGTTCATGTTTGTATGCATTCAATAGGTTGGTAGATGCTTGATATTTATTGTCCCGGTATGAATGAATGATCTTTCATAATTTGGGAAAAATTTGTACCAAATTTTTAGTAATTAGAAATAATAAATATAAAAAGGAAAAAATAAAATTGAGCGTCACATTCTATCACTCATTAATTTTATTTATCTTTTCTCTACGTTATATCTCATTTTCTTGAGAGCATGAACAAACAATTATACCACATCAACAATAAATAGTGAATTCCTTGATAAAAAAAACATATGATGAAGATACATGTTTTATGTAACTATAAACAAACTAAACTGAAATATATGATTTTCATATTAAATTAAAAGTTATAATAATAAATTGTATAAATTATTAATTTTAGATTGTTCAACGTAGGCAATATTACATTATTATATTAAAAATTCAATTAATAAAAATGATTATTGAAATTACTTATTATAGATTAAGATGATATCATTTAAAAGTATTTTAACATAATAATTATGACCAAAAAAGATAATTAGAAAAAGAAAATAGTATTTTAATGTCGTGAAACTTTTAATAGACTTGAAATTTCTAAGATCAAGAGTGAAAGTTAAATTTATTCATTTATACTTAAAAGTGTATATTGCCAGGAATAAATGCACATTAGATAAAATAACACGAGAGAAAAAATTAAATTCAAAAAAAATTTTGTTGCTTGAACATTTTCCAATCAGATAGAAGTATAGATGCCAAAAATTGAAGCATGTTTAACATAAAACTTGAGCAAATTCTTGGGTGAGGACGCATAAAAAAACATCTCACCGACTGTTCATGAGGACATTTCACAAATCATTAGATGTGCTTTGTAAAAATAAGATAAAATTAGGGTCATTTATTTTGTAACATACAAAATATATTATGTAATAACAAAAGGTAAATGTTACATTGTAATAGTTTACCTAGACTGGAACCAAAAGTAAGAAAAAAACATAATTGGTTAATAAGTTTGGGTTGGTTTAGTTTTGGTTAATGATAAAACTGAGCAAAAAAAAAAAGATTTTAGTGCTCGATTTGTTGTGTAAGTTGGTCTGGGAAAAAAATGATTATATAAAGAAAAAAAAATGTAACGTGAATGTTGAATAAGTTAAGTCAAAAGTAAGATCTGATGGAGTTAATTACATATTATTAATACATATTTTATTAGTTAATAGTGATTTTGTTATGATATGAAGCATGAAAAAATGTTCATATTATAATGTAATTAGAATAAAACTTAAAATTAATTCTTGGGTAAATTATTGGATATATAAGAGATAATTAATATAAATAAGGTAACAGAAAAAATGACATAATGTGTAGAACGTAAAAAAAAAGTTAGTGTTGAAAATAAATAAGAATTTAAATATAGAATATTATTATATAATACAAAATATTTACTAAATACTTGGACAAAAAATTAAAAATAAATCATAAAAATTTAAATTAAATATTCATTTCTAGATATTAGAGGTTGCAAAATTAAGCATACAGTGCATTGTTTGATTTAACTACATTAGTTAATAATTCGTGTTAAATATATATACAAAAAAAAGTTAATTTGGTCTTCTTTTGAAAGAAAATTTGCATGTAATGTTAAGTAATAAAATTATTCACATTATGGGTGAATAAACTATGTTAAATAAAATTAATTACAATAGCATGAAGCTCTAAGTCATTGTTAATATTTATAAGTGTTATTTATGGGTGATATATTACAATCGCCATTAATTAAAATTTTCTTTATTTTGTCAATATATTCATAAAAATGTGAACTCATTTACTATGTAAAGAATAATAGTATAAAATATATTTGAATAACTAAAGAAAGCACAAAATAAACTTTTAATTGGACAATAACAATTGAAAAAATGAAATTGATGTTTAATAGTGTAAGAAATTATGGTTCATTGTTTGGTGGATGGTAGAAAAAAATAAAAAATAAATTGACGATGTTATTGTTCGAATAAATATTTGGTATATGGTTAGAAATTGATATAGGGCATTTTATATGATATAAAAAAAATTAATTAATTAAAATAAAATTATCTTAATACTATATAATTGAGGAAATTTAAAATATAAAAAACGTAAATAAGCATGATTAATTAAGCATGAATTATAATTATTTAATCTTTCAGTATAAAGTGTGTTCGTGTTATACAAATTGATATTTTCTGTGAAAAGGAATATTATTATGTACCATTAACATATTAAATTTTTATACATTCTTTGTGTTTATGTTTGAAAGGATAATTTATTCCTCTCATGACGTTTGGGTCGTCGAATAAATATAATTAAGTTAGACTTAATAACTAAATTATGATTTATTTGATAGAATGATTAAATTAGAAATACTTTGAGTTTAGGGACTAAAGTGTAAATGTGCATGAAAAGGTACATATTTACCAATAGGTACCTCTACTTCTATAAATACACATTACAACCACCTTTTCTCTCTCTCCTTCCATTATTAACTACCAACCAAACTCAGATCCTTTGGTGGAGTTTTAGAATAAGAATTCTAAAACTCTCTCTATCGGTGATCGGATTCCGGTGTAGGATCGGTGCGAAACATTGTCCGTATCTCGATGCATCTACGCCTGTGGATACGAACGTACGCTTAACGAGGTATCATATTCTTCCACTGTCCAATGAACGGAACTCCAGGTGTGCGTTTTCTGTTTGTTTTATTTACCGCTTAATTAATTACGTATTAATTTATTAGTTATATATATATTTTTTATGTATATGCATTTCTTTCTTGGTATCAAAGCCGAAAGGCAGTTAGATTTTAGAATTAATATTTTGAATTGTTTTGGTTACTGATGATGTCGATTCGATAAATGTTTTGTATAAAAGTTGTCGAATTTGCGTCGAAAACCTTAGACCGGTACGAATCCGAAAATAAAACGTTAGAATTTGACAAATTTGACCACACCATTGAACTCAGAAGGCCGAAAATAGTCAAGAAAAGTGATTCGGGTTGTCGAAAAGTGGCCGGAAAGTGGCGAGTGGCGTTCACGCGCCACCCACTCGGCGACCGCGCGTGGGCAGAGACGCCCACTGCATCTGCTGATGCCAAACGGCACGACGCGTGTTGTTTGGCTAACCAACGCTCAACCAGTTGGTCATAACGACGAGTCGTTTAGTTGAGTTACAAACGACGTGTCGTTTATAAACCTGAACTATCAGTCGTCTGACCATTTATCCACAACCCGACTTGCGGTGACCAGACCCGACCCGCGTGTTAACCTGAACCAACCTGAACCGTGCACCAAACAATCACATGCTGCCATGTGTCGCACGTGTCGGGGTGCGAATGGCTCACGACCAAGCGCGTGGTCAGTTTGCAAACTCACTCGCGGTGCGCGTGTGGCGCTGTGATGGTTTTCGGACACCAAAATTTTTCCAATTTTTGACAATATTAATATTTACAGTATTCTGGAATTTTTAGTATATTTTTCGTAAATTTTTTAATTCCAGAAGTATTAATTTCATTTAAAATTGATTAAAATTTAGTATTTTAATTAATTTAAATGTACTTATATGTCAAATAAAATTCTAATAAAATTACAATATGTTTGTAAGATAAATTAGAACTTTATTGTATAATTTTTTTATATTTCTGACATTATTCTATATGTGTTATAGAATAATTAATTAAAATTATGTATTTTAATTATTGTAAATATAATAATTTGTCAAATAAATTTCTAATAAATTACATTGAGGTTGTTATGTGTATTAGATGTTTATTATGTAATTTTTTTACACAGTGTAATTGTTCTATATTCGTTATAGATAATGCGAATCATTAAATGCCCGCAAACGAGACCCACGAGCGTAAAGAAATTGAATTTCGAATTCTTTCTTCGAAACCCTAAAATCAAGAAATAATTTTTCTTTTGGATTAATAATTACATTGTTGAAGTTAAAATGTGATTTAACAAAATCAATGATGAAATCCAGAAATTAATTTTAAAAAGAAATTCTACTTTTAATTAAAGGTATGATTTGGCAGAATTGTTGGAAATCGTAAAATATTTATCTGTGTGAAAATATTTAGGAGGTTTTGGTTTGGAAAATTCAGGAAATGAGCGAAATAAAATGTAATATTGAGAAATTGGATGTGATCCAATAAATTAAATTTTACGAACCATTGTATGATCTTAGTGACCAACGTGACAATAATCGGGACGCGATATAATTGAGATACTAAGTTTGCGAAACTTAGACGTAATCGCAGAATTATGTAATCGGGATTGTGTTTTTTTTAGAAAATCAATAAATTTGTTTTAATGATTTGACAGGATTTTAAGTAATAAGAACGACTTATGCTAATTAAGTTGATCTTAATTAGAATTTTATTGGGTATTTCGATTGGGGCTTAAACTAATTTTTTTTGTGGATGCTTGAATACTGAGTATATTCATCGAGGTAAAATTTTAGTAAATTGAGAAGGTTTAAGTAATGAGAATTACTTATAATAATTAATGTGGTATTAATTATGGTCTCGATTTGAGAGTTTTGGGTAATATAGAATTTCCCGCAAAGATTATATGTTAATTTTTGAAATTCTATTGCGAAGTTCATTGTGTGTGTATACGTACTTTGTGGACGTAATAACTTATTGTGTAATAAGTTGAAAATACCATTTGTTGAGAATTGACAATACTTAATGAGAATTAAGTTGAAAATACCATTTGTTGGGTATTGAGAATTTTGGTTCTAAGTTCATTATTAATATTTAATTAGTTTAAATATTATTTGGATGTGTAAATTGTTTAGTACAATTTATTAGAAATTTTTTATTTCTAGATAAATAAATTTTTCGTAATTTCAGTTTATCACGCAATGAACATGAGTTGACTAAGTTATAGTAACTTAAAAAATGGAACTAAAATAGAATTTATTATTAATAATTAAATTTTGGTCCAGTGAATGTAGTAGCCCAAATAATTCTGTGGTTCTATGTGAAGAGCTCGTTTTATGCGAACCAAACACTAGATTAAAATTTAATGTATCAATAATAAATTCAGTATAATGCTAAAATTCCTTATTTTGAACGCAATAAATTATAGTATTGTTTATTTATTTGGGTAATATTTATTGTACTATTTACTACTCCGAAAGTCGATTAATATTAAAGTCAACGTCATCGCGCGTTAGGCTTAGGTAATATTAATCGCCTGGGTTGCAAGCTTTCCAAATGCACAATTAGAACGTTAGGCTTAGGTAATATTAATCGCCTGGGTTGCAAATTAGTTTTCCAAATGCACGATTAGAAACTAAGTGTTTTTAATACCTTGATTTTTGAAAGTCAAAATTCAAGGAAGTACTATATGCTCGATATAATTTTGGTTTTATGCAAAGTGGAATAAGTGGATTCCATAGTGTACATCATTATACTTTGTGTGATAAATGATGAATGAGATTACAAAGAATCATATTAGTATCAATTTAATGGATCGAAAGATTGAGGTCTTTGTCTTCTACATTTGATACTTAAACACAAGTGCTGTGTATAAAGCTTCGAAGCTTATATGATTCATGAATTAGTAAAATTAGTTAATCGATAGCTAATGCGCATAAATACACCAAAAGATGTTATTTATTCCTTAGGGTGGTTTATCCAAGTGGGAGACACATGGAATAATAACCTAACTTGATAAATATGTGGATTTATTTATCGAGAAAGTTCTTAAAAAGAAAGTTTAGAATTTTTCTTAAACTAAGGACAAGTGGTAAGGAATAAGCTTAAGAATTGAAATTCTTAAGAATTGAGAGATTTGTTAAACTAAAGTGTAGTTTTAAACATGGAATCAAGATGTTTTAGAGAAATATCTTGATTACTCAAAGTATCGTACTTTGGAATATACACTTTAAAGTGTGAAGTGTATCATGTTTAAATATGTTGTTTTGTGTTTCATCTTTCGAAGATAATTAATTCAAAACTTAATCCTACTTGTTGAAGAATTAAGTAGTCTTTATTAATGTTTGAAGTATCTAAGTGAGAAAATTCAAACACGTCAAGAGTGACGCAAAAAGTGGGAGTTAAGAAGTTCTTAACTTATTCAAGTGAGTCTTGAAAAGTTAACATTTTCTTTAGCGTAACACTTATGTATTAACTTATTAAAGTACGTCTTTAATAAGATCTATAAACGATAACATTTTTGTTTATATTATGTCAGAGTATGGACTACGATTCTCAAATCAGTTAGAGATAAATTTTATCATTTTTTTCTAAGCATTATCTTAGTGATAATCTCATTGCGTGTGCCTCTAGTTGAAGTTGGCATAAATTGTTTTGAGCGATTAGCTAATTGTTAGGGTGTTAGGAGATTCTTTGAGTTGAGTTGCCTAGTTGTGGTTGATGTTTGTTGCGATGTACTAATATTGTGAGTATTAGTGAATCTGAATTCTTGTTGTAATCCAATTTTAATTGTCATTTGTTGATAATGAGTTTGAGGGGTAGGTGTTCATCATTTTGAGGTATGACTATTATCCTAATAGTTATATTTTCTTGAGATGTATCACGTCAACGAGAGCATTTAGTTGCTTCTTGGATCTTGTTTGTCAAGATAGGATTCAATCAAAGATGCTAGGACCGACTAACGTCGTGAGTGAATTTGATTGAAGTCTAAGCTCAAATGGTGTTATGGATTTAAACATGAGCTGTTTATTTCCAATTGCATAACACGGGTTATGTGAACATAAGGAAGAATCGTTCTTCTTAATCATGCTAAGATGTATGTTGGCTCATGCCATATGATCTTCAACATGACCTCAAATATTGTTGCTTATGATTCTTGTGAAAGTTTGTGGTTTAGTCAAGAGAACGACAAAACTACGTTGTTCATAAGATGTTTTCAATGAACACGTGGATTTTAGTCATAGAAGACTTAAATTATACGTGAAGTGCTTTAAGTAAGATATTGAATTGTGTCATTTGGACATACATTCTCATTGGATGGTATAAGTAGACTTATATCAACGAGTGTAAGTAACAAGCATAGGTAATCAATTCTTCATGAATCAATTTATAAAATTGGAATAAAATGGATGTGTCCATGTTTATATGAGATGTTAGGGCTATTTTTCCTTCATGATCAGTCTTCCTTGAGTGTGAATGGTCCTGATCTTGATTTTAATGGATGTTGTTTTTAGTGGGAGCTAGGTGTTCTTTACTTGTGTGAAAATTTTTGAATTTTGAATTCGAGAATTTTAGAGTTTAAAACTTAATCCTAGTAGTTTTTTGACTTCAGTGGGAGTTTCGAAGCTTTATCCCAATGGGAGTGTTCCAAATGTGAAGATAATGTTTTAGTGGCGTATCTTTAAGTTTTGGAAACGAGTAGTTAAAAGAGTCTTGTAGCAACAATTACGTAAGTTGTCAAAGCTATCTCATCCAATTTTCTATATTGTTGGATTTAAATAATGAGAATGTGAGTGACATCTGTTGGATCAAAATAAAGTTGAGTACTAGTTGATCTAACCAAAACAATGAGAAGAAAGTGATATTATTTTGGTAGATTTTAGTTGTGTGCTAAAATGGTGTTGGAATCATGTTGGATACGAAGCCAATGCGGTAAAGTTAATGTGAGCATTAATAATTGCAATTAGATGTGTGCAACAAAGTTGAAAAGAGGTTGTGAAACTATTTCAATTGTTGTGAAATTTACCTTGAGCAGATTTAGTCAAGAAGGTTAGTCTGATTTCTAGGCTTATAAATCTCGAAGGAAGATTTATATTGAGAGAATGTGTCTCACAATACAAAGTTACAAAACATAAGAATGTTTAAACTATGTGAGTTAGAAATGGATTGAGGTGAATTTAGTTATTCTTATTTGTGTATTAGTAATACATGTGCAGCTAGAATTAAGCAATCTAGTGCAATAAGATTAATTTATGAGTTGACTTTGAAATTGAGTTTTCAAGTAGCCATATTAAGATTTAGTCAGTTTTGATAATGAGTTTGATCCATATTTGATTATATAGAAAAAAACGATTAAGTGTCGTACTCTATGGTAGTCCACATATAATATGTCTTGTTTAGTATGAAAGTGCAACTTGTTGAAGTGTAAGAATCTTGTTGAGTACAAGAGAGTGACTTGTGGTACAAGTTTGAGACTTGTTTTGTCCAAGAGATGGTTCTACTATGCTAAGAGGAGTATTACTAGAAGTAGACAAATCTAATCCATGAGCAGGATTAGTGGAAGTAGTATGAATGATGCTTGTGAAATGCTAAAATGTTTGTATAGCATTGTTAGAGGATCTACAAGTGGAAATGATGTTGCATGGTTCTTACGTAAACCAAGAGGGTAGGAAGTAAGAAAACAAGTTTTTCATGTATGAATAGTTAGAACTATTATACGAAGAGGAGTTTTGAAAAGATAGATTTTGTGTAATATCTATGGTCAAACTGCCTCGAAAATATATGATGATCTCAGAAGATAGTCATACCTATAGCTTAAAGGAGCTAATTGAATACAAGTATTGTTTGAGTCAAGAATGACTTTATTGCATAGAAATTACGAACTTAGAGTTCATTTATAAGTCCACAAGAGATTTTAAAAGTAGATCTGTTAGTTAAAATGTCATGTGAAAAGGAATTTGTTTCTTGAGAATTGGTGTCATGGAAAATGTCAGTGTGACATATAACATTATACGTAAGACTATTGTGTATAGTTTTATAGAGTATGTTGACAGAAGTAGCCTACTCACATGGGCGTGTTACTTGGATTTTATCTTTGTGATAGAATGCCAAGATTAGGTAGTTATTGGGAAAACATACAATAACCGAATACCGCTTAGAAATCGTATCGTTGAATATGTCATGATATGTTGGGTCATGTAATTTACAAATGTGTGAATGTGAATTTGTAAATGCAAATACTATGGAAAGCTAGCCTAGCATTTAAGTTCTGTCAAATACCGAAAGCGCAGTCCTGGAAAAGGCTAAATAGTGGACTGAGGGAAGGTGCTCTGTGCACTGAAGACCGAAGCTTTCGTCTGATGTAATTTTATAAACATGCGTTCATAAGTTGAGAATGCATCATAACACTATTGAGTATACTGTGTATAAGCCGACCAAAGGATGGAAAATGGTTAAATTGAAATTGATCTCAATTTTCCTTATGTGAGACCTAGTAACAATCAAATGGATTTCTACACGTTCCCTTCTTACTTTGATATTATTGTGAAGCATGTGTCATAGTGTTTAATTTGATTAGATTGTACAAATATGCTGCACTAACAATGGTTGGCAAACGTTAACTTTTTTGTTAGATGTTATGACATATGGTGGATCAATAGTAAAGGAGGAAGATTATTTCCGAAGATATCACTAGAGTTCATATAACGCTGGGCCTAAATTACTATGTTCTTGTAGGAAATTTGATTAATGTGGTTAATCACTGGTTCTTACAAGATATGTAATTAGTGTTTATGACAAAATTTCGTGAGATCAAAGCGAGTCAAAATTGGTGATATTAGGAATGTAATCTAGGGAATAATCACGTTTAGCCAAAAATAGAAAATAGTGAGTGATGTTCTATTATACTTGAGCTGCTAATCGCTAGAAGCTCATTTCGTTGAAGGTCGCGCGCCGCACTACACAAGATGGAAAAACGATCCCTAAAGAGAGAATTTGTACTCGCAATCGTCATGTGCGAGTGGGAGATGAAAGAGTAATTTATTCCGCCCATGATGTTTGGGTTGTCGAATAAATATAATTAAGTTAAGGGACCTAATTATGATTTATTTGATAGAAGGATTAAATTAGAAACACTTTTAGTTTAGGGACTAAAGTATAAATGTGCGTGGAAAGGTACCTATTTACCAATAGGTACCTGCACTTTTATAGGTACCCATTTTCCCCCACATTTTTCTCTCTCCTTACACATTAACTACCAACTAAAATCAGATTTTTTTGGTGGAATTTAGAATAAGAATTCTAAAATCGCTCTCTCTTGTGGATCGGATTCCGGAGTAGGATCGGGTGCGAAACATTGCCCGTATCTCGACGCTCCGCGCCTGTGGATACGTGCGTACCCTCAACGAGGTATCGTATTTTCCGCTGTGCATTCAACGGAATTCCAGGTTCGATATTCTGTTCATTTTATTTACGCATTTTTATTAATTATTCGTTAATTAATTATTTTATATATATGTTATATGTGCGCGTA
>CANYCX010031450.1:0-12901 GCA_948193385.1 Breynia disticha f. nivosa
TTGATCATTTTATTAACAATTTTTAAACTAATACGGACTAAATTGAACGATTTTTAATAAATATTATAAAAAATCTGAATAAATAAAAATAAAAAATAATAGCAACTATTTCAAACTCATAAAAATATTTGAACGTTTTTAACTTAATTGGACAAATTAAGTTAAAAGATTAAGAAAATAAAAAAAAAGAAAATAGTGAGAATAATAAGAAGATAAAATCTGTAGGTTCAAAAAATATATAGAGAACGTAAAAGAGATAAAAAAGCGTTAAAAAAGAGAAAGGAGAGATTAGAGAAAAAAGAGGAAAAGAGATATTAGAGAAGAAAAAAGAGGGATTAAATTCCTTTATAGCTTTTCCTTTGTTGTCCTTATTAACAAAGTGGGCATTAATTCAATCTTGTTAAAAATTTTATGCATTCTTATAATAAGTTAGACATGAGTGCATTTTTGCAAAGATAAAACTATAGGGTTATAAATGTGTGAAAAACCCGTTGATTTTGGGAAATTGCTTATGATATGTATAAGTAATATGGAATGAAGTGTTGTGTGTATGGGTTGAAATATGCATGAGAGGAGTTGTCTAGAGGGTCAGCACTCCCAACATGCTATTTGGCACAGGAGGCATGTCGAGCCACTGGGACATTAGTGTCTCAGCACGGGGTTATGTTGACTAGCACGACCTCATGCCAGTGAGCTGTTCTTGAGGTTTATGAGCACGAGGGTCATGCAAACTGGCACGACCGTGGTTGCTGGAAATTTTCTAATGAATAATTGGCAAAACTAAAAGACGGATTTCATAGGGTTTTAATAAGGATGATTCCCTATTCCATAATGTACCTAAAAAACTAAAAATAACGAGTACTTATGCATTAACTACAATGGTAAGTGTTGTAGGTGCAATTACTAGGTATTTAGTTATTCACGATGCTTTGTGTTTGGGATGTTGTGCAGACAAGCAACAGCTAGCTAGTGGACGAAAATTTTTGGGTGCTTGAAGGTGTGATAATGTCGCGAAGGTCAGCGGCCCTGGGGTTACGATTTTTAAATGATGTTTGGTGAAAACCCCATGACTTTTGTAAAATTATGGGTTTGCACGTTTAAAAATGTAAACCAAATTTTTCTATGCTTCCGCATTTGTGTTAAGATCGTGTATGACCAAACTTATGTCATGGTTTCCAAAGGATTTGCAATTGTTTCTTTCTCTCATCGTTACTTTGCTTACTTATTTGTTTTAAAAAGAAAAAAATAGGGTTGCAAATTTCCTTATTTGACTCGAAATTGAGTTTTGCATTTTGAGCGTCACACATTTCAACTATAAGATTTTCAGCATTTTTAGGCTAATTTCTATTGATCATAACTCACTTAGTTTAAGATATTTAAATTTGGATTTTGGTTATTTATTGTTTTATATGAATACTAAAATTCAGTCTTCTAAACCTCTATTAAATTCTTTTCTTAACACTTAGTTTCACACATGACAACTTTCATTGGCAGTTTTGATTGTTTTCTGCCATTTTTTGGTATAAAATAGAAATATCATGCTTAGAAGTACTTTTATCATTTTTTATATAATTTTTAAGATACTAGACATATCTAGCTTCACCTGGATATCTAGAAACACACATGACTCATTCTGGAAAAATTATTTAAATTCGTATAATTTAGTCCAAATTCTTAAATCGCCATACAGATTTACCTTTGTCCTACTTTACCATTTCCTCATATCACCTAAAGCAGAAGATATACTTTAATGATTCTTATTTCAAACTATCACTGACTTTGTGAGACTCAAAAATAAAATTTTAGTTATTCTCAAATCCCAAATTGTAAACCTTTCATCCAACATCTCCAATCATTTTCAATAATAACATGGATATAGAAAAGAATTATGAAACTTTTGAAATCAACTTATTTGAAATGTAACAAATAAAATACATTTATTTTAAATATCTTTTCAGAACAATCCATATTTATAATCTTTGTGCTCAAGTCCTTCTCATATTAATCCTGCTATACATGCACATCATGTAAATAAACAAAGGGGGTGAGTATATAATAATAATCAGTAAGTGTAGGCCCAAATTTAGTCTATATGAAGTGTAGGAGTCCGGTTAGCACAGGCGTGCTAATGAACACGAGGTCATTCTCATCCCTTCATTCCCTAATGACCAACGCCATATTAAAATACAAGTTCATTTTTATTAAGATTCAATATCCAACACGATGACGTGCTGGTCAGTACAAGGAAATACTAAGTCTCTGTATTGTGCTTTATGTTTCAGTTAACAATTCAAATCCTAGCAAACAAGTACTTGTACATGTTCATGCATTATCATATAGTCCATGTATCACAATAACAGTGTTTTCATGTTAAAACACATCAACCATGTATTTGTTTGTGTTCACATTATACCATTCACCAAAACATATCAAAGCACTGTTCAAATCTCTCAACAACACATAGATAACATATCTCTCATAACATACCATATATCTCATAACATAGAACTCAGAATCAAACAATTCTAACATTCATATATCATGAAGAAATACTCAAACATGCTAAATATGAATGTGAATGAAATATGTGCATATGAATGGCTATGCAACACATGCGATATGCCCTAGCATCTTACTTTCTCTTTTCTTTTATTTTTCTTTCTTTTCATTTTCCCTCAGTCCCAGACCGACATCGTACCCAGTACAGTATCGAGCCCAACTCAAACTCATCGGTCCCAAACCGGCATCGAGAGCTCTCTCAAAATATAATCAGGCCTAGTCTGTATCTCAATCTTCGTGTCATAAAATAATGCAACACACTGAATGATCAATGCATTCTTATATCAATATCTCAAATCATGTATGCTCAACATGCTCAATAAAGCAATCATATGCATATCACAATCTCACATAAGAAATCAAACAAGGCATCTGCAGCATGTCAATCAATCATATATCAACCAAACGTCAATATATCCAAAAGAGCATATAATTAAATCAAGTAAAGTTCTTAGATAAATAGTACGAACAACAAGGCAAGTATAATCAACATGCCAAAAAAATCTCATAACCCAATCATATTAATGTTCCAATGAACATATCATACATAATAAGCAAGTAAGCCTATTATTATCAATCAACAATCAATCTTAAACATAAGGTCACTCATATGTCAATCAAGACATTCATATAAAGAATCAATCCATACACTTCATTTTCCATATTCTCATGTTCAATATGATTTATAATCAACCATAAGAAACATTATTAACCATATGTCAACTAAAGACATATTTTCATATCACATTCTTTTCATACATGTTAATCATGAACCAAAAACATCACATCATAGGCCAAGTCTATTTATAGAGAATTAAGCCTAAAAACAAGATTACGAATCAATTTGTAAGCATAAGAACACTTACCTCGAAAGCAAGCAAAAACAATAAACTAACATGACTCAAAAGCCACTCAGCAGCATAAAGATCCTCCTGTATGTAATTAACAACATACAATGCATTAACTAACCATTAGCACATCCATTCTTTACTTTAAAGAATCAAAAAATCATTTATCAACTTGAAGTCAACTGTTATTCATCTTTTCTTGTGAACTCATTTTACCAAACTTTATCCATTTAAGGAAATTCACACAACATAGGATTATTCATGTTCTAATCATTCCATAACATAGTTTCCAATATTAATTGCCATTCAAACATATGGACTCATTAAGGTTTACAGTTTCTACCAAAACCCCTTTTGTAAACCCTTAGTCAACCTTTAGGTTTCCACTCTTTATCATCTACTCTCTTCCTCAAAAGTATCCTACCAAATACAGGCCATCAATTTCAGTTTATTTCACTACTTTCTTAACATTTCTAGCAATTAAACCTTCCTTTTAAACTCATACAATTCAGAAAACTTAAATCATAAACCTTAAGTCAACCTTCATAAGCTTACCTTGTCAACTATGGATGGAAGATTGCAAGAAATGGAATTAATTCACTTCCTTCAAGCACAAACACAATGGTTTATCACTCCTCTTCCCTTCTTTCATGTTTTCTCTACAACTGGAAATGAATAGAAGCCTAAGGAATGATCTTGCCTCTTCAAATCGATAACTTACATATTTTTTCCCAGAATCAGTAGGCTACACGTGGTGGGCAGCAAACTACACGTTGTAGTGCCCACCGCACGTACAGTGCTACTTTCAGCATTCCGCCTTTTTCTTGGTTATTTCACATAACCCTTATGTCAACCTTCAATCAACCTTCCTTTATTAATGTTTAAACATTTATTTAACTTCATTTTAATACGAAAATTTTTTCGGGACGTTACATATGTTGATAATTTTTTCATGGCTCCGCCATTGGATAGTAAGTAGTAACAACAATAGTTTTGTGCATACCCTTCTCTACATGGCCATGTCTTTTTGTTCTTAATGTTTATTTATTTTCTATGCATTTCTTTTATATACCTTCTTCATTATAGTGAGAAAAATTCTCACTTCAATACAAAGAGAATATACCCTTTTTTTTTCTAAGTAATGTGAGATTATTGACAAAAAACAATCACATTAAGCATATGGAGCAAACTGTATAATAAGAAAAAGAAATACAAACATACAAAGAAGACCTTTTTAGGTCACAAACATACACAACACCTATATAGGATGGTATTTAGAGTAAAAAATAATGTGAAGGTCATGATTATAAAATAGAAAAAGTAGAGGGAAAGAAATATAATTTTGAGAGTACATATATGGGCTTAATTTAGGCCCATTGAGTTTGAGAAGCCCAAAGTAAATCGACTGTAAAGGTAAAGGTTGGGAGATTTAACGGCGTTAGGAAAAAAGCAGTGTGGAAATGAATAGGAGGGAAACAGAAACTGAACGAAATGTTTCAAACTGAAAACCCTCTTTTTCCCCAACTCCACACACTCTCTCTTCGCTTCGCACAAACCCTACATTCCCAATGAATACACTCATGCGTTGAACCAGTGATACACGAGTCGTCAGAGTGTGTTATTTTCTTTTTCTTTTTTTGTAGTTTTTAATGGCAAAAGTTGCCACGCCTGGTTCAATACCTCCGACTTCTATCCAAATCGGAGGAAGCGTCGTAAACTCCGGTCCTATGTTTAAACGGAAAACTCCCTCCCAACTCCGAGTAGGTTTCTTTTACCTTTTTTTTTTAAATTTGTGGGGAAATTTTTTACTTATATATTTTGCTCCTATCTTGACAATATCTGTATTGTATGGTAGGATGAGAATGTTTAGGAACTTATCAAGAGAAAAGTGGAGATTCTTGATGAATCTTTGGATTATCAAACGATTAAATACTAGTTTCTTTCGTTGCTTATATTAAATTGCATTTGATTAGTTTCATTTGGAATTGTGAACTGAATGTTGATATGTTAAATTGTAGGGAGAGCAATTGAAGAGGAAAAATGCAATTGAGATTGTTGACGAGTCTTCAAATCCATTGCCTGATTCAACCACGTGAGTTGCTGATATTGCTTCGTGTTTTTGTATATTCTTTTTGGTTTTTTTTTTTTGCTAACAGAAATGTTAGATTTCAGCAAGACAAGTGATGTGGAGTATGGTACTAGGATATTTGCTCCATTTAAAAATCCAAGATATGTTGAAACACGTATGGACGAAGTTTATCCTGCCAAGAAGTCCAAGCTTCGGAAATTTTTCACCAAAGAAAATGTAAAGGTTGTCCTCATTGTTCAATTTTCATGTGTAGCGAATTTTTTGAAAGTGCAAAAGATACAGGGTTTTGATAGATTGCTTGTTTTAGTTTGTGATTTTCTGAAATGCAAGTTCTGGCTGTTGTGCTTTTAAGTCTTTTGTATTTATATGTTTGGGGATATTGAATATTTGCGGCAGGAAAATGTAACCACAGAGAAACCTACTAGCCTGAAGAATCTTTCAATGATTTCAAGTTTAACCACCAAGAGGCAAGAATTATCACGGTATGCCTTTCATTGTCTTCTTTATAAGAATGTGTAAAAATTTTATTGTGGTTAAAGTTTTTATATTTGCTTGCAGCTTGGAGAATTCTGTTGATGATGCTGCAGTTTCGAATGAAGGCAGAGCACAAGCTCGTGAAACTCTTGAAAAATGCAGCCAGGGTATATTTCGAAGTGTAACTGAGATTTCATCTGGAGGGGAAAAATTATTCGGCTCATCTGTTGTCGATATGGTATGTTTCTTTTCTTTCTCTTTTCATATTCTAGATTGCATCCTGTATAACATAGTAATTTCTTACTTCTGCAGGATAAAGCTTTAAAGGGATTAGTCGCTCACGAGAGCATTCCAATTGACGGCTTAAACTCATCTGACAAATCTGGCAAGCTTACCCCATCTTATTCTGGCAATTTCTGCTCAGAATTCCGTATACCTGGCCAAAAGGTTCCTCTTGATTTTACTTTGAAAACAAAAATGTGGGTGGTTACTTCATGCTCTGTAAATTGGTAAGCTGCTATGAATCTGATGTCTTCTTTACATTATACTGCTGACTGATTTAATGTAAGAACAACTTTTGATTGGGCTACACAATTTTTTTGTTTGCTTGTTCTTTTGTTTTGTGAGCAGTGCCTATTTGCTTGCTTGAATTGCTACCAGTCATTGCTTTCTATTACTTTTAGATTGTTGCTATTGTTTGCTATCTAATATGTTTTCTTCAATATTTAGGATTCATAGGTCAATTATGTCTAGTACCTACCATGGGGTGCCTCAATTCACATCTCAGTTTGATTGTACGAAGATAAATAGAAGTGCAGTACACGCGTCAATTTCCCAAATTGTTAGTTCCAAAGCTTTGCATTCATGGATTCATCCTCAATCTACACTACCACCTTCTGTAATGTCAGCACTCATCTTATCAGCAGCAGATGGAGGTTTGTCAAATCACAAAAGAAAGCTTGATTGGGGGTTGGGGTTCTGAATTGACTAAGTGTTTCCTTTTTCAGGGGAAATAGATTTTCTACAAAAACGGCACCAAGCATGGCAGGACTCGCTGCGAAGTCTCTATTACATGTTTCGAAGTAACATTTGCAATATTTTTTATGGTAAGTTCTTCAGAATATATAGCTCTTTGGCAGCAGCCACATTGGCAAAAATTCTTTAGATACACTGATATTGATGTATTTGAAGACTACTCATTGATATCACATCATAACTGTTGAGGGTGTGCTTTTTTGCTTCGAGTGTATTGACTATTATGTTGACATGATGATAACACTGGTAATATTTTGCAGTTTGTTCGACACACTTTGTTGTTATGTTCATCAACAGTTTTGGCTCTGGGAGAAGCAACTATCTATGTAATGCTTACATCTCACAGTCAACGAGAGCTCTTAGGTCATCATTGAAGGAGCATGTAAGAAAGCTCAACTTCTGCTCTATGCTTGCAATGATGTTTCCTGCTGCCAATTGCTTATTTATTTAGTGCTTCTGCAGACTCTTTTATTGTGAGATGTGGCAGTGTTGCTTTAGATTGGAATTATTTTCATCTGAGGGCTTGAAATGGCTAGCCAATTAGCTTTGAAATATTGATTTAATAAGCTTAATTTATTTGCTGTCATTGTAGGTTTGGTTATAAGTGAGTTGATATAGGAAAAGAAGGTGAAGTACAGTGATCAGAATTTTGATTTCACTTGATATAAAGAACCTAATATCTAGAACTGTTATTTGTTTCCCTTGTGTTTATCCCTTATGAGATGTCTTATTGTGGCTATTTTCATCTAGAACTGTTGCCATTGGATGTCCCATTTTCTTCTCTGGTAGCTTTGTTGTTGTCTTGCAACTTTGTGTCATTTCCTTTAAACAAAGTAGTTTTAGTTGACCCCATTATTTTGGTGTCACCCAGGATGTTTGTTTCTCTATGCCACTTTGCCATTCCGAAGTAGAGCAAGTTACCAAAGAAGATCTAGTTGAGCTCTCAGAGATTGAAAAACAAAATTTGGGACAGGTATATTATCTTTTCTTTCCCCTTCATTTGGTAACGGAGTGGACATGCTATATAGTTTAATTACAATTGGTCCCAGGTCGTGGATCATGATAAACAATTTTTACCAACAGCTGTTAAGGAAAACATTGGATTGGAAAATTTTGATGAGAAATTAAATGGGAACTGACATCGGAAAACTTTTGTTTGCTAAGTAATTTGTGTGGGAATATAGGGACATGTTTTGCTCCTTTCGTTCTGTCATCTGATAAGATTTTGTCAGACCCTTCATCTTTTTCTGCTGGTTTGCGTTGCTACTTTGCAATGTATTAAAAATTTTCTTGTTAATGTTGCAGACTCGTCGACTAAAGTCAATGTACGATGTTGATAATAGTCCCCAATCTTTGCTGGCCTTTTGTGGAACTAAGAATGTGCATGGCCTATATGACTTTCTGTTAAATTATAGGTAAGCGCAGTGTTAAGAGTTTTAACATTGCTGTTTGATTGTGGTTATTTGGTCTGCAGAACTATATGTGATATTTTTTCTTTTCCAAAACATCTCACCAACTTATATCACTTTGTTGTTGTCTTCAGATCTTTTGTGACCTCTATGGAGACAATGGATGTTCCTGTACTATATTCACCAGTTCCATTCCACAATGCTGCCATTTCTGCTCCGGAGGTGGGTACTATGAAATCATAATGTGTTGGTGCACCTATACCTAGAGAGCAGGATTTAAGTTCCATAATGCCCTTATCAGTTATGTTAATGGAGTTTACGGTCTCTAAATCATATTTAATTGTATGCTAATCAGATAAGATGCGTAGAGATAAAAGGATCCGATCAAAAGGCAGCTTCTTCTAAAGATACAAATGGTGAAACTGTACAAGGTTCACTTCCTGATCTTTGTTCCCGCATTGAAATTAAGGATGCATATATTCCAACGTGGATTGCAAGCCGGATATGTGCGCTCATTGGCTCTGAAGGAAGAAGTTTCGAAGCAAGGTATTTGATCGGTTTTTGTTGCTCAAGTGTTTGATCACATAGTTAAATGATTGTTATTGTTAATTTTGTTGGAAGGCATTCTGAATTGTTTTTGGAAATTTCAGCTTTATAACTGAACGGACTTCAGTTGGCTTGAATGTTGCTGTTGAGGCACTGTGTGAGAAACGGGATTTTAAGGCCATAGCTGGTGAGAGCTTGCAAGAAAATATTCATGATTTTGCCTTTCCGGAAACCATTGTGAGCCCTAGCTTGCGTTCAGGGTTTTTAAAAGGCTTGAAGTACAATGGTAATTCTTATACAGCTTCTCTCTCGCCAGTATGACACATCGCTATTTTGTTTCGCTGCCAAGGAAGCAACTGTGTATTACTGACTGATTTCAATTTTGTATAATCTTTATTGGTTGGCAGTCATTACCAATTCGATGCCGATCACTGCTTTTCTTCTGAAATCTCTCAGCTAATTAATTGTTCTTGTTGCTGAGTGCATATAAACATTTCAGTTGGCAACTGGATTTGTTTGTGTTGGTTAAGGTTATTGTTTAGATACTATTAGTCTCTTTGAAGCTTTTAAGATCCTAAAATCATCAAAATTCAAAGGTTTTTTAGTGAAAAAAATAAGCCTCTGGTTCTATAGATTTGCAATTTATATGTTCTACCAGTAATCCATGCAAGAACAAGCTCCATCTTTGAAATGATGGAATCTATTTCTGTCCCTTACGATCAACTCTCGCTCGTACACTTTCGAAATCAGCTTTGTGGCTATGTGGCAGTCCTCACAAACCCGCAAGTTCTTCACAATCCGAATTGGCACATCAGCTTTTGTCTTCAGGATTCCGTACGAAATTGCAAGTTTTTCGCTGTGCCTGTGTAATGTGGTTTCCTTCTCCTCTTCATCGATATCGAACAATGCATCTTCAGCATTTCCGGTGTATCCTGCCAATCTGATCTTCCCCAGAATCTCTTCCCACATTATCTCAATCTTCTCCATTTCCGGATGTAAGTAGTCACCCATTGTAAAGTTGTGAACTTTACCGTCGATCTCGATCAGGCTGTAACCGGGCGGTTTCTTCACTCCTCTTTCCTTCATCATCAGCCTCATGCTCTCAACATTCTCCCATTTGTTGGTGCGAGCGTAAATGTTCGAAAGCAGCACATAGTAACCACTGTGTTGTGGCTGTAACTGGATCAGAATCTTTCCGGCTCTTTCCGCAATCTCTGCATTTTTGTGTATCCTGCAAGCACCAAGTAGCGCGCCCCATATCGGTGCATTTGGTTTCACAGGCATTTCGAGAATAAACTTCTCAGCTTTTGCTAAGTTCCCTGCTCGGCCGAGGAGATCAACCATGCATCCATAGTGTTCCAACCTTGGTTCAATTCCATACTCTCTCTTCATGCTTGCAAATATCTCCTTTCCTTTCTCAACCAACCCTCCATGACTGCAAGCTGATAAAACCGCTGTGAATGTTATATCTCTAGGTGTTATCCCTGACTTTAACATTTCGGAGAAATATAGAACTGCTTTCTCTGCAAAACCCTGCATAGCAAACCCTGCAATAAGAGCAGTCCAACTCAATACATCCCTCTCTGGAAGTTCCTCAAAAACCCGAACAGCTATATCAATTCTTCCACATCTCCCATACATATCAACTAACGCAGTACCAAGTATCACATTCATAGTAATCCCATTTCTCACCACATAATTATGTGCTTCTTCACCAAGTTCAAGTGCACCTAAATGAGCACAAGAAGCAATCACACTAACCATGACAGTCTCATTTGCTATGAGCCCCTGAGATTGGAGTACATGATATAATTCTATTGCCTTATCAAAGCAATTGTTTTTTACATACCCATTAATCATAGCACCCCATGTAACCAAATTTCTCTCTGGCATTTTATCGAACAGCTTACGCGCTGACACAACATCACCGCATTTGCTAAACCCTGTTATCATTGAAGTCCAAGAAACAACATCAAGGCAAGGCATTCTCTGAAAAATATAACTTGCAGACCTAATATCACCAACAGAGGCATACATTTTAAGAAGTGAGTTTTGCGAGTACACATCACTCTCAAATCCATGCCTAACTACATGACCATGAACTTGAACACCAATATCTATTGAACCCAATTGAGAACAAGCCTTAACTAAAAATGGGTACGTCAAATTATCTGGAAAAATTCCTAGTCTTTGCGATTGAACATAAAAATGTAAGCTTTGAAGAGGGTTTTGGCTCGACGAAAAGCCCCTGATCATTGCATTGAAAATGAAGAGATTGGGGTTTTGGGCTTGGTTAAATAATTGCAAAGCATAATCAAGGTAGTTTTTATCTACTGTAAATGCAATTAAGCGACTTGAAGCAAAAACATCAAAGATGGTGTGGGTTCTAATCATATGAGCATGGATTATCTTTACTTGTTTGAGCGTTGAGCATGATTCCAGTAATAGAAGCTTTGGATTTTTTAGTTCTAGTGTTCTTAATACCAAATTGCTTGCATTACAAACAGTTGAACCTCTCATTCTTTGGTGACTAAAAATGTCTCCATAGGATACTAGTTGCTATAAAGCCAGGCGTTAAAGGACACTACTTGCTATGCAGCTTTTGTTTAGATGTTATAAGCATGGTGGAGGTTAGGCGGCTCCTTTCTTTGCTTGTTCAGCTTCAGGAACTACGTACAGGATTTATGTTGCTGAGTCGTAGCGATGTTTTTACATCTTGTAGGCAGGGGACGACGAGATGTCTGCATAGGATAATATACGTAATCTGACTTGATAATATGACACTGAGACGATACGTCGGACTAAGAAAGTATTAAAAGCATTAATCTATTTATACCACTTTAGTTTTACACGTCAACTCACACATGTTTAATTAATGGATTCTTAATAAACATGTTGATTATGATTTATTTTAAGTTAGATAGAGTTTTTTTTAAAAGAGTTGACAACTATATCAAAGCATGTGACAATGTCACTTTCTATTTAATATATAGTATAAATAACTCACATATTGATACAAACATCATCATTTTGTCATCTATATCTTGACACATTTAACATTGGTCTTGTATCTCGTATCTTCTCGTGAATGTCTTCAGAGTCAAGCTTTTCAACTTCTTAAAGCGACCACACTTCACATTCACATAGGTGGTCTTCATTATGCTCTCCTGCAATTTATACATCTTTTGAAAATGATTAAGAGATTAACTCAACCTTCACTCTTAACCAGCAAAAACACTATAAACCTTAAGATGACAATACAATCTAGTGTTTTTTTTTGCTTAAATAGGCATTTCCCCACTAGTTCCAACCCAGCTAGGCTGACCTAGAGCGCATGGGGCACCCTATCCTCGACAACCTAGCTAGATTGGCCTCTCCAGAATAAGGTGGGTGAATTCCATTAATAGGTAAATCAGATAGGAGTGCCAGACCCTACAAGAGAATTCTGTGTGAGTACAAATAAGGCTGATAAACCTAATCTATCATAATACAAAATTTTGCACATTCCAATTGGAACCTCTTGGAGTTCCTGGAAAATACAGTTCCTGTGAAGCTCATTTTACAAATTCTTTTAATTTAGTATTTAATAATCTTTGAAAATAATAATATTACCAGAGAGAAATCAGAGTAAAATAGGAAGGGAGAGAAAATAAAAATACATTTTATAAAACAACTCTGACCCAAATATTCGTAATTCAAAAGGTTTTACAGCGGAAACAACAACCAAAGTTTGAAAATATTCAAACTCGAAATAAAACCTTTATACAAAGCATGTACAAATATGTACAAAGTCAGAAATGGAAGCACGCAAAACAGAATAATGGAGCTCGACCTCTGACATCAACAACTCTGACAGAAGATCACCTCAACTCTAATCCAGCGGCAGCTATCTGCGTCCTGCGCATCATTTAGACACATAAACAAAGGTGAGTATATTTTTC
>CANYCX010031471.1:0-17274 GCA_948193385.1 Breynia disticha f. nivosa
CAAGGTCCTCAACCTTGATACCTCAAGCGCTTAATTAACATTCTTGAATATTTTATCAAACACATACCACAGGTCAATACATGATATGATAAAATAATGCCTCATAATTTTATTAATCAAATAATAAAAGTTACAAACAATGAATTGGGTTAGGGCTTACACTAACAACTATGTACCTTGATGGAATATGTGTATGTATGTTTGTCATTGCCTATTAACTATGTTTTAGTGAGTTGGTAAATAATGCAAAGTGTGATAAAAAGGGAAATAAAATAAGAGGTACAAAAGATTTTGTAACCTTTGAATAACAGGCTAACAAGGAACCTGATGAGAAAAGAATGATAAAGGCGCAAGTGGTCGCCAAGTGATTTGAAAGATAATTTGTGTGTTGTGTACCGAGGTGAAAGATTTTGTGAATTATGAATCCATGAGTACTTTTGCTTGTTGAATAAGTGATGATTGGACATTTTCCCATTCATGAACATATATATCATCATTTTGCATTTTGCATTTAGAGCCCTCAAAAGGATGCGGAGGAGGCACGTAGAGCCTGTAAAAGGATGTGGGGAGGTCACTTAAAGCTCATAAAAGGATGTAGAGAGGTCATTTAGAGCCCGTAAAAGGATGCGTGGTAGGACTGAATATGCAAAATGAAGACAAAAGGGGTTCAATATCTGAGATTTATGGCATGAATCGTATAATCTGCATTTGCATGCATCATGAGCAATCATAGCATGTAATATATTATTTGAAACAACTTTATATATTGGGTGATCTTGTGTTATGAGGTATTTGTCTATGGTGGAATGTTTAACAGTTGGTGTTGTTGAATTTCATTTGTGAATTAAGGAAATGCGATGATTGAGTCAAGACTGAAATCATACCGTGTGGTAAAAATATTATGTGTTGAGTATAAGATTATAATGAATCCAATGGGTGAGTTGGATGTGATTGAAAAAGGTTATTTATGACTAGAATCAAGTGGAAATGATCTGGGAAATGGCCTGGGTAAACTGTTTCCCAGCCAGTTTTATTTCACTCAAAATAAACTAAGTTCCAAAAACATTTATGGAGTTGAAACGACCTGGCAAACGGTTTGCCCAAACTATTTTCTAGACCGTTTCAACCCTTTTAGAATTGGACAGAACTTGTGTCCAGACCAAATAGTTTAGCAAACGGCCTTTTTAGGTCGTTTCCAAACTATTTCAAACTTTAGAATTGGTTTAAATCAAGTAAAATCAGGGTAGGAATGTTATGGTGCGAGGTGTTGGTTTGCATGGCTTAATAAATAACTTGTATAGCTTCTAGAAGAAACCTTAAAATGTGTCTGAACAATTGCATGCGAGTGAATTAACGATGTGTGATGGCTTCACAGTTAGTATGGTGACGTGGGAGAAATATACACTCGATGAGTTTAATACTCGATGTTTCTCTTTTGTGGATATGTTATAATTGGTGCAGGTTAACAGGCGAGAGCTTGGTTATTTTAGGACTACGCACGTGGATATTTTGGGATTAGGTTAGTAAGGTGAGGGGATCCGTCCAGTTTACCTTTGTTATGTTCATTCAATGTAAAATGGATTAACTATATGGCCTTCGACCTTGTAAACCGTTGGATGGAAAGATACATTGTTTTATACATGAAAACTTGTAATAGTTAAATATGGTATCACCAAAATATAGACGCTAAAAATTTTATAGTGCACTTTCTAACTTTCTTTATTCGAGATATCTTGCAAAAAAATTATACTGATTTTTAGGTTTTGAATTACTATTTTTCTAATGTTTAATAAGTAATATTTTGAGCGTCACAATGGCTCTGGATCTGTTGTAGTTAAGTCGACAACCATATTGAGGCCAAGAGATTTATTTGGCAAGGCTGGAGATTGAACGACAGGACGTGAAGGCTTGCTAGGTGGGTGGCGTGTGACAAAAGCTAAGGCGTGCGACTTGGCTGGTGTTGTCGTCGTAGAAGATGACAAGGAAGGAGATGATCACACTGCTTGGGAAGGTGCAGTTCGTTGGGGCTGTCGTTGAGTAGGTCTAGATGTCACACGTTGAAGAAAAAAAGGTAGCAAAGTCATTAGAGAGAGTGTGGATTATGGGGCTTTAACATCTCAATTTGGAGACATCAGAACTGCAAAGGGGAATTTTGATTCATCAAATTGAACATTACGTGAAATATATACTTTACCAGAAGATGATTCCAAGCAACAATAGCCTTTATGAATTTTATTATAACCAAGAAAAACACAGGGAGCAGAACAAGGTAATAGGAAGGGTAGTAACATTGCTAATTATGAAATTAAAAGTAGTCATGGATGAAGAATCATAGTGAGTAATAGGAAGGGTAGTAACATTGCTAATTGTGACTTCATTTGTGTCATTATTTCAGAGTGAATGACTAACTTATCAAGATCTAATGTCAAATGATGTGAAGCCCTAAAATCCACAACCCAATTCTATAAACCAGTTAGTGTAGTTGTAGCTGTAACATTACTTGTTAGAGGAGGTATTTGTATACTAGATGAACATTGCGAGACATATGGTCAAACCCTTGACATGTATGGCATTGAATGTTGTAGTTGACATTGATTGGTGGACGGTAAGAAGTTTGTTGAAAGAAAAATTGTGACGAACAACTTCTGCCCTTATTTTCGCCACCTCGATAATTTCCTCTACTGGTACGATAACCACGTTGAAAAAAATTGTTTGTTGAATGGAGAGAAAGATGTCGTGGTGTTGCTAGAGTAAGATGATGAGTTGGTCAACATTGATGAAGATTGTTGGCTAGTGTTGGTTGTTGCACTCATGTTATTTGATAATTGTTGAAGATCGTTGGGCAGTGTTGGCTGTTGCACTCATGTTATTTGATAATTGTTCATCTCTTTTGAGTTGCAGTTCTTCACTAAGGAGAAGGCCAAACAAAACATCAAACGTAATTTTGTCATGTCGAACATGAAGAGCACACACAAAAGGAAGACATTGAGGTCCTATGTAACATTCTGGGAATTTTTCATCATAAATTATGATTAATAAGTGTTTAAAGATCAATATATAAAGGTTGAGAAAAGGTTGATATAAGGTTGACACGAAACGATCGAAGAAAATTGGAAAAATGCTGAAATTGAAAGTACACATTGTGGAATGCAAAGTACGCGCAGTCGTGCCGACCATGCGTACTTCACAATCCACCACGCGTGGATCCCGGTTAGGCTGAAAAAAATATAAGAATCGCTTGATTCTTCCGACATCTAAAAACATTCATACCTAAACTTCAGTAAAAACCTCAGGGGAGCTGATAAAGTGAAGAGGAGTGGTTCTTCAGTGAGATAAAGTGATTTGAGGGTGTGATTTCATGCTTAAGTTGATTAACATAAGATGTTAGCAAGGTGTTATGGTTTACTTATGGTTTTTGAGTTTGCTGAATTGTGGTTGAGGTATTGTTGTTGGAATTGATGGAATAAAGAGTAGGAGATTTGTATTGATGTTATGTATATGCTAGAAAAAGAATTAGGAAGAAGAGTTGATAAAAAGAGTGGAGAACTTAGGGTTTGTTTAAGGTTTACAAAGGGTTGATGTTGGAATTAAATGGTGCTGAATTCTTATGTTTCAATGGATTTTGATACTGAAATTATATGTTAATGAATGATTAAAACTTAAAAGACATTAGGGAAAATGGTTTTTATAATGTAATCTTGTATAAGATGGAATTTGATATGGTTTTTATAATGTACTTTTTTTAGGCCGATTCTTTTTAAGTAAAGATGTCAATATTGAAATGTTGAGTTTGCTAGAGGAGTATAGTGAATTTGAGAATGACGTATTTGGTTTATGATTGTTGTGAAATGGAGTGGAATGGATTGAGGAATGTATGTCTTGATTGACATATAGTTGATTGAATGTTGATTGATGTTTTGTTGTGGTAGGTTATTGGTAGATTGATACCAAGTTTGGTTAATTGATTATAAGCTTTGAAAAGCTTAATATGGATGATCTGTATTATGTATGATATGCTAGAGGAAGTATGTTTTGTTATGATTGTTGTATTTGCCTTACTGTTCATTTTTATGAATTTTACTTGAATTAAATGTGTATGCTCTTTTGAATATATTGATGTTTGATTGATATATGTTTGATTAACATGCTCCAGATGTTTTATTTGATATTCATACGTGATATTCGAATATGAGAAAGAATATGATTGCTTATTGAGCATGTTGAGCATACATGAGTTGTGATATGAGATATGAATGCACTGATCATTCATTGTGTTGCATTATTGTGTGTGACACGGATATGAGATACAGGCTGGGCCTGATGATTTCGGGCGAGAGCTCGATGCCTGTCTGGGACCGATGATTCCGAGAGAGATCTCGATGCTATACTGGGTACGATGACGGTCTGGGACTGAGGGAAAAATGATATGAAAAGAAAAGAAAAAGAAAAAGAAAAAGAAAAGAAAAGAAAGACCTCATTCGTATGTGATTGCATAGCATTCATATGCATTTGATTTCGCATTCATTCATAACATATTTGATTCGTGTTATTGATTATGGATGCATTATGATTATGGATACTTGTGTTCATATTGTGATATTCATATGAATATTGATTATTGTTATGATGTTTCGTTCGTATTATGATTATTTGATTCTTATGTTAAATGAAAACGAGTTATTGAGTATGATTGAATTAATTGAGATTGGATTGATAAATGTACTAAAATTTGATTATGTTGATTTGAGGTTGGAATCGATATGATAATGTTTTGATATGATTGAGTTGTTTGACTAGGTTAGACGAGAATCATATCTCGAGTTGGGATATTGATTGTCCTTGCGCTCATTTAAATTTTACGAATCGATTATAGCGTGAGAAGCTTACTGAGTATTGTAAAATATATTCACTTTGTTAATGTGTCTAAATGATGCGCAAGGCGCAGATAGCTGTCATTGGACGAAAGCTGCAGTGATCTTTACGCCAGATAGCTGTTATCAGAGGTCGAGCTCCATTCATCTGTTTTGTCTGCTTCCATTTTTTACACTGTACATATTTTGTAAATGTTCTTATCTTGAGTTTGAAATGTTTTCAAACATATCCGTTTCCGCTGTAAATTATTTCATGTTAAGAATGTTTTTGGCCGGATTTGTTTATAAAATATCTATTTCATTTTCGCTCTCCTCTTATTTTTCTCTGATCTTACTCTGATTTATTATTATTATGAAAAGATTATTGTTTACTAGGTTAAAAAGTAATTTGAAAATGAGCTTCACATCCTAAACCGGCAGTGATCCAGTCATTGAGATCATCGACTTGTTAGGTTCATTAAAACTGCAAGTTTATCGGCAATAGATTTAGCTTTTTGCATATAACTTGTATAGAATCAATACCTCGTGATAAATTTGCTAATTTCTCTCATAGATTTCGAATTTGTGTTTGTGATATGTGGCGGCTAGCCTATGCCAGCTATCATGTGCAATTTGTGAGTTAGCAATCTGCTGCAGAATAGTTTTCGAAGCCAAATAGATTATCCAACTAAGCACAAGCTAATCGTGCTTATACCATACTGTAAACTCAGGATTGGTATGGTTCTCAATCGTGCTCAGTGGGCCATCAATATGTTCAATTAAGTTGTAAACTCTCAAAATGGGAATCAATTGAGCATGCCATAACAAATAATTTGTAGAGGTAAGTTTAATGAGAATGGTGACTGAGGGAATTGATAGTTGTTGATTATGTCCGACAACGATGAGGGCTGTATTTTCCATGGTTTTATTTGTTTACTCCATTAAGAGATTTTAGAGCTCTGATACCATAAAATAAATATAGCTCAATGCTTGTCTTTTTGCTGATTCATTCTCGTGATAGAAGTCTGTTTGCTGATGAGTCCTTTACATTACTAACGTCAATTTACTCTGCTTTGATGACGACTAGTTGCAAAAAGCGAATGCAGACCTGACTAGAATATTTGTAACATACCAACGTTAATTTATTGTATTTTAAACAATGGTATTTTCTTCCTTTTGTAACTTTACAGTGTGTTTGGCAAAATTAAGAGTAAACTATAAAGTAAAGTCTTATAAAGTAAGGTATAATAGAGTAAAGTAAGCTTATATGTCAATTAAAATGGTGTGTTGTTTGGAAAGAAGGTAAAATAAAGTAAAAATTTGTAAAATAATAGAGAGTAAAACTACACTTATTTTCTCAACCCACCAATTTGAATTGAAGGATTGAAATTAAGGGTTTTTGGAGTTTTTAAAAACCTCCAAAACACTTACCTTCAATTCAAAATCTGCTTTCTCAAACAAGATTTTCTCAAACTTTACAAAACCTCCACTTAATTTGTAATGTAGAAACTTCTTGCGAAATGATCAGATCAGAGCAGTCATCGGAGGCCACATCATTCATGGAACAAGAACTATTTTCGTTGCCGAACAGCTGAAGTTTATGATCTCAGGTATAGCTCTACGGCTCATACAAACCAGAATCCACGACAATCTTAACAAATGCAACAAATACGATTTGATGGATCAAGAGGAGATTGAAATTCGTGCTTTGTTTTTGCAGTAATGCAATTGATATTCCCAATCAAAAACGAAAAAGAAAATACGCAAAATGTTGGAATTCTAGGATTATTCTTTTACAGGAAGCTTGAATATAAACTGTGTTCTATTTGATTGCAATTTACTCTACGTTCAGCAACACTGAACAGAATTATTGTCAATTCTCTGCATATTAAAATGCAAAACAGCCATGTATTGATGAGCTGATAATTTTTCTTCTATCTGATTAACTAATCTGTACATGCTCATCACAATCTATTAGCACATCTTTTATTGGTTTTGATTGTTGCAAGGTCTTTCTGAATCAAAATCTTGACTTGTCAGTATCTAAAATCTATTGCGAGCTACCTGTAACTGCCTTGAGTCATCTGCATCAGAATTGACTGCCTTGAGAGCAGGAAATAGAGATACCAAAAAAAAAATGGTTCTCCTTGTAGTTGTTTACTTACCGGTTTCAACTGGATTCCCTCCCAGGGAAGACCGGCGAGACCTGTCAGACTCTGACATTTGAACTCCAGTAAGTGACTGCCTTCTTAGCATTCTGGTATTACTTGTAACTGGTAACTTTGAATCACTATTTTTGTTAGAACCTTTTCTTGGTGAGCGCTGTCCCTTTGCTGGAGTCCTTCAGGTTAGCAAGATCAAGATTAGAGAATTCCTGAACCGAGATTAAATAAATGAAAAATATTTAAGTTCCCTATTCATTAATACCTCTTCTCGGAGCCATTGATCATCTTTCCAATTGTTCTCAAAGATTTCCTGATTTGAGATCCTTTTCCATTAGAGTTATCCAATGCATTGTCTATCCGAGAATCTGTTGGATGAGTTAGTTCATTCTGTGCATTTCTGGAAAATACTAGCGGGTCTGGTGTTGATATCTGCAGGGTTGGAATTCTTGACCTGTAATCAGCTTTGTCCATTCGTCTTTGGTACGAAAGACTTGTTGGACTTGCAGGAGCATTGATATGATAGACTTCCATTGTGTTACCATTGGCATAATTTCCATATGGTTTCGTCAATGCTTCAGGATCCAGGGGAAGACCATATTTCTGAGTCGTCACAACTGTGTCATAGTGAAGAACCTTGCTTTTATTGTCTGCTAAAAATGGTTGGAAATTTTCCTTCTTCACTGACATTGGACCTTCCAAGCTTAACCTTCGTGAACGAGTCGTTGTGGAAGGAGTTTTGAACCCCTTCCTACCTTCAGTAATCATCGTTTTATCAGACTTTACATTGCTTCCGTTCTCAATGCTTAGTCTTCTCTGGCGTGGAGTCGTCACAAATGTGTCATAATGAAGCATCTTGCTTTTATTGTCTGTTAAATTTGATTGGCAATTTTCCTTCTTCGCTGATATTGAACCTTCCAAGCTTAACCTTCGTGAGCGAGCCGCTGTGGAAGGAGTTTTGAACGCCTTTCTATCTTCAGGATTCATATTTTTCTCAGATTTCACATTGCTTCCGTTCTCAATGCTTAGTCTCCTTTGGCGTGGATGCGTTTGATCAAATGTTGCTTTTGGTTTCTCGCATGGTGATCTTGGTTCCTTAGTCCTACTTACCTGTGCATTCTGTGTCTCCTTGTAGCTGCCATTCTCAATGCTCAATCTCCGCACGCGTGGAGGAGTTCTTTCACTCATAGCTTCCTTGTTTGCTAATGCCTTTCTAAGGTTCTCAACCTGCAATTTACCAATGCATTGTATATTCATGATTCTTGGAAGAACTTCTTGGAGCTAAAGATGCATTCAATCCATCAGAGTAAATTTACCTGTTCTTTGAGTTGCATTATCTCACTGCTCTCTTTATTTGCACGGGCAGCGCCAAGCTCCACAGTTGCTACCCTTTGAGCAAATTTTAATGTACTGATAGTTTCCCCAAAAGATTCTTCTTCTGGACTCACATGCGCAAACATTAACGTCTTAGCATGTCCACCTGCAGTCACCAACAAAACTGTCAACAAATACTTATGGAGAAAAAATAAGTAATACAATGCATAATTTAGAATATTAAAACCTAAAGAGTCTTGCAGCATGAGTGTGAGTTTGCTGTTTCTGTAAGGAATGTGAGAATTTTTCTGAGCCAAGGCTGCAATCACATCTCCAAGACATGAAAGAGACTTATTGATGTACTGAGCCTCCTTAAGACTATCTCCTGTAACTTCTGATTTGTCTACTCTTTCACTTCCAGCAAGGTCTACCAAATGCAGGCAACTACGTAGCAAGTTTCCCGATACATCTTTACCATGAACATGTACAGTTAGGATACTGCAAAGTTACGTTGATCGCGGGATCAGTAACAGTTTTCGTTTTCAGTATTTGACAATTATAATTTGCTTGCAGCAACAGAAGTATTAAAGAGGGAAAAAAACTGACCTATGGGACCGACTGCTTCGATTGTTGATTGCTGTGGAACAGACAACACGATTCACTTCTCCAAGTTTCATCAGATGGAGAACATCAGCAGTGGACTTCACCGAGTACAATGTAGCATCTGGAAGACTCATACCACTGTCCCCAGTACAACTCCGAATCTCTAATTTGTGCTTGGTTAAAGAGACAGTTTTAAAAGAAAAGTGCAGAATGTGACAGATCAAACAGTAACTCAGTTTTTATTATATACAAAGAGAAAACTTGGAAGGATATTTATTAGCTGATGGATTTTGTGCAAGAAGGTCCCGTATTTGCTCATTGTATATTTCCACCATTTGAACTTGAATGTCATATGTTACAACATCCTTCCTTGTAATAGAAATTTGAAAGAGATCGTTGAGAGCCATATAATTAATCCCCATATCCTTCCTCAAGCAGGCTGGCGGTCCACTCTGTAATCATTCAACATATGTCAGGATAAAATCCCTTCTCATATATTTTGCTATCCATCCAAAATTTATATGATCCTACCATGGTGTATGTTTTTCCGGATCCAGTTTGACCATAAGCAAAGATGCAGACATTGTAACCATCCATAACTGACCGGATTAGTGGCTGAACGTCCATAAATACCTCCTCTGCAAAACAGCTCAAATAATCAAGTAAGAAAAAGGAAAAGCATGAGGTTTGGTATTTTCACTGTGCAATAATATCAGCTGAACACTAAAAGTAATTTGTCTGGTAATACAACCTTGAGTGGAAGCAGGACCAAAGATTTGGTTAAACTGGAAAATTTTCCTCCCATCCTTCTGAGACTTCAAAGGGTCTGAAATAACTAGTGAACCATCTTTTCCAATGAAATCTATAACATTTCTTATTTCTGATGAAAAGGCAGGTCTGATTCTGCAGAAAACTCGAATGTTTCCTGAAGAAAAACTTAATGAGTGTCAAAGCATGACGATATAACATAGCGAAGAGATTGATGCTTCACCAACCTTTCAAATCTTGAACCATGTTATATAAATTTCTATTCTCTTTCAACACCCTGTGGTAGCCAAGAGCAGCAGTAGACATCTCTTGTACCTGAATAGCTGAAAACGGCAAGAAGAAAACACATGAATTTTATACATTCAACTCCTAATTAAGAGATTTATATAATTGCTTTATGAGTTTATTTCTGAGATACAATTACTTACTGAGCTCTCTCAAATATCCTTCCAGCAGGGACTGCATGTCTGAAAATTCCTTCTTTGTTGTCCTTAACAAGGTTTTGAGATCCTGCAAAATAAAGAAAAAAAAAAGGCTTACAATGCCCTCTCAGTTGATGAATGCTCAGAATTAAACAAACAGTTTATGCTTCTCCCAACCAAATTTTCTTGAAAATGTGGTGCAGTATCACGTTTGGAACTGAATAGTTTCGAAAATATACTTCAACGTATTTCAGTGAAATGTACACACTAGCATGTACAAAGCATATCTTGATATCATTTTCCATGTTTCCTACTTGTTGACCTTAAAAAGGAATCATTCAAAATACAAGCTATAAAACGAGGAATTCTATCGAAGTAATACTTACTTGGAGTTCTTTCTCTTGCATTCGAAGTAAATGCTGGGGCTTGCCATTTTCCTTTACTCCGTTGGTTTTACATCTCTGTATAAAACATACATTGTGCATCTTTCTTGAGATAATTGTATTGTCAATTAAGAAAAACAATTTTAAAATATGAAAGAAATGGAGCTATGTCAAGAAGATGAACAAATTTGATACCTTGGATGAGTCATGTTCAGATAAATCCAGAAGAGGCAATGAATGTTCAGGTAATCTATTGCTTTCATTAAGAGAATCGTCACACATTGCTTTCAGCTGTTATCAAACCAGAATATTAGCTTAAAATCTTTGTGAAACTTCACCATACACACAAACACAAAAAATACTGTCTTAAGGTAACAGAAGATTAATTTCCTTAAACCTAAATCTGCAATGAAAAAGAATTGACGGATTTTCAGCATTATCAATCAACTTACCTCAGGGAATTTATTAATGTCTAAACAACTAGACAAAAGCCTGCCAAATAAAGCCATTGGATCCTGCATGACAAAACAGATGAAGACTAAAGTTTTTATCTTCTGTAAATTTACGAAAAAACAGATGTGAACTATGTTGTAAAGGAGCTGATCATTACCGTATTACCAGCACGAAGCGACATGAGAAGATTGTTATTGATGTTTTCCTTTGCATCAACCACATTACATGCAAGCATCTTGACAAGTAAATGAAAATCTACAAACGGAGCAACACATATGATAGGTTATTTCTCGAGGCCAAACTGTATCAAGTCAAACATATCCATGGCGCAATCTACTACAAAAATTCAAGTGACACAATTGTACCTTCAAGTTCCTTAGCTTCAATATTCTCGTTGGATTCCTGTTTTTCAGATGCCTCATAAATATCCACTTGCCTACAAGAGGTTGAGGAGACGGGCATCGAATTTTTCAAATTCGATGGATGCATAGCTGTCGGAGAACGAAGAGTCTTGAGAAATCCATTCCTACCATTCGTGTGCATGCATTCGTGGTAACTTTTAAGGGCTAAGATGCAATCAACCACTTTAGCCACCGATCCGGCTTCTAATGTATCCTATGAATTTAAAAGAGAAAAACCCCTTTAGTCATATCTCAAACATTTTTGGGTCAGTTCATCAAAATTTGATGTAAATATCTCCACTGAAAAAGCTGTTTAGCAATTCCAAAATCAGTCAATTTAGTAACTTGCCCTTTCAAGATCAGAAGCTTCAAAAGCTGGCAACTTCAACTCTTCAATTGCCACCAAAAAGTTCCTTACATTTTCAAAATACTGATAGGCTGGCAACGGCTGCGACTCTCGGACAAATGTTTGCATTGGTGAAGGGTTCTCCACAACCTCAATTCCAACAATCAAGCAATAGAACATTGAAATAAATAAATATCAATTCTTCATTCAAATGTAAGGAAACAACTCAATGCTGTAATTGAAATAAGTATTTTGGCATTGTAGTACCTTAGGAACAGCTCCTGGATGAACCTTATTAATGGCATTACAAAGAATCAAGCCATTTCTAAGGAGAGAAATGAACTCTTTCTCTGATGGATTACTACATATGCTTAATGGTCCCACAATGCTTTGAAGCCACTCTGTTGCTTGAAACCTTCTGCAGGCTGAATTGAATACATAAACAGATAAATCTATGCAACAACATTGACAAACAATAAAATCAAGAAACAATATAAACACAAAAAAAACCTGCTTCTTCAGCTTTTCTTGAAGCCAATATGTCATGTAACTCACTTCTTGCACAACTCTCCATTTCTAAATCAAACAACAACCCAACATTTAAAAATCAATAAAGAACAAATTTTTGCACCAAAAAAAGTCAATTTAAAGAACAATCCTTATATGCAAAACGTAGAACCCGTACAAAGAAAATCATAAAGAAGCCAAAAGACACATGTAGTTAAGCATCACCTGTTTTAATTTTGTGGGTATCTTTTCTGTCAAATCAAAATGAAACCCTGAAAGGATTCGCACAAAAGAGAGAGTCTTTTGTCTTTTTGTACAAAGAAACACAAAAGGCAATGATGGTGATTGTGAATGAATGCAAAAATATTATTTTTGTGTAAAACCAACAAGTTACTGTTTGATTCACAGCTTTTTAATTTCACTTTAGTGAGCAAAGAGCCTTGGAATTGTAACGTTAACCGAGGGGTTATTTGAATTCAAATCTGAAGGGACAAACGCTGTTAAGATCTGGGTCGTTCATTATTTCTTCAAAGTAATTTAATCCAACGGATCAAATTTAGGATTTTGTCGAGAAGTTGTTAGGGGAGAGCGTGGAGTACACGGTCTTGTGGCGAGGTGACGATGAGCGCGTGAAATACACGAAAGATTTTGTCGATGGTGGAATTTTAAGTTTTGGGGAGGTGGAGAGGAGGGATTACAGGCTTTAATAATTTGATTTATTTCCATAATACAAGAAAAATTTAGCCTTAAATGACTCATTAACAATGACTAATTGACTATTCATTAACGAATCTCGTAATTTTTCTTCTAAAATTTACTTCCCTGGCCAATTTTTTTTTAAAGAATGATCACCCTGCTAAAAGTCTGAATTAACTAAGTTGAACTTGCATTCGAGCGGCACCTCATCACTTAATCCAGCTAGATTGGCCTCAGTAATAGATGGCGGGTAATGAATATTATTACTTAAAACATCACAATTTACAATCATTGTGGTACCCATAGTATCCTCATACAATAGTTGTAGCAAGACATAAGGTAAAAATAGGAGTTTATGGAATCCATAATCCAAATTTGCACCATGCCAAAGCTAGTCAATTTGCACACGCGTTTCCTTCACGAAAGATGCGAGAGATTGTAAAATCCTGGAGCTGGCCTAATTGAATAGAAGTATCAACGGGACTTTTGTGGTTTCCCATCCAATGATGTGCCCTCCTGATCATGCCAATGGCGAGGGAGCTATCGGACTCGACCATGACTTTCCTAAATCCCATCGAGACCGCCCATTTAATGCCTTGGTTTATCACCTGGATCTCCGCAATAAGGGGCGAGCAAAAATTAACACTCTCTATGAAGGCGCCTAAGCACATGTCGTGAGTATCCCGAATAAGGCCCCCAATAGCAGTCTTTATATTCTGAAAATTGACAGAAGCATCGACATTTAATTTAATAGACCCACTCGGTGGAGTAGCCCAATTTTGTGTCGTTGCAGGTGTAACGTCCCGGAATTTGTTAGAATAAAGATATATGAAAAATAGATTAAAACAGGATCAAATTTGATGAAAATTCAAGAAAATGCACAAACCAGACTTGAAGCACGACCACGTGCTACCATAAGCACAACCCTCATGTGTCAAACACAGGAATTTCTCCAATTAAAATAATTCGAAAAATGAGGAAAATAGGTCAACACGACCTGGGGCACGGGCCGTGCTCCAGACCGTGTTGGGATGATTTTATATATTTTCGAGCACTGTTTCATTCGGGGCAATTTCAAACAGAACCAAAACCTTTCCTACTTCGACCCAACACCCTAAAATCATCAGAAAGTGTTAATAGGAGGTGAGAAACACTCAAATTTCTTGCGAATTCATCCTTAAGAACAACAAGGTAAGTGAAATTTGATAGTTTTGCTAATTCTCATGAAGTTTTGAATTGATGAGGATTTAGGGTTTGATGTTTGATAGATGTGAACTTGAAGTGGAAGTGGAAAAGAGTACAGTTGATGTTCTTGAACTTAAAATAACTCATAAACAAGGATAAGAGTATGTTAATCATAAGATTGTTGAAGTTAGTAAGGGACTAAGAAGAGTGAAATTGGTATTTAGAAAGAAAGATTTATGATTTTAAGTTAGAATCAATGTAAGTAAGATTAGTTAACATTGTTTATGTGATTAATTCATACAGGGGAATCTGTACGACGAATGGATTGAGTTTAGTCGGTGTTGTTAGTGCGTGTTTATGCGTTTTAGCCTAGGTAAGTGTCTTACGCTTACTAATTACGATAATTTGATAAATGGAATTGAGTTTGAATTATAAGTGTGTGTTTTGAATGTTATGAGCATGAATTGGTTATTAAATGATGTGTTAAGTATGCTTCTTTGATTACATTGACTTAAGGTTGATGTTTGGTTGATAATGAACATGTATTGTATGATATATGTATTAAAGCATGTAAATTGCTTATGTGAGCATACTTATTTGATTATTAAATGAAATATGAATGTGTTCATCAATTGTGTTGCATTCATAATGTGTGACACTGAGATGATATTTCGAGCTGAGCTCGATGCCGTACTGGGTACGATGTCGGTCTGGGACCGAGGGAAAAATGAAAAGAAAAAGAAAAAGAAAAGAAAAGAAAAGAAAAGAGAAAAGAGAAAAGAGAAAGAACTACCCCGGGGCATATGCATGTGTTTGCATTAGCATTCATATGCATACAAAATGGCATTCATTTATGGCATAATTGTTTCTTGCTTATTGATAAATGAATGTTTGAAGAATTGATTAGGATGTTTTTGATATGTGATGTTGTTGATATTTGATCTTTGAATGGATTAGGAATTGCTTCTTGAATGATGATGATATAATTGGAAATGAATGTTATGCTCGGAAAGTGTATGTTTTACCTAAGGTAAATTGGATGGTTATGTATTGATTTCATATGGAAAGATAAGGTATGATTTATGCTAAGTAAAGGTTAAATGTATATGGAAGAATAGTTCATATTTGGTATAACATGATGTAAGCAAGTAAAGTCTAATTGAATTTAAGTGTAAACATGTTTGAATTAATGTATAAAGTATGCTAAATAAGTACTTAACTTAAAGAACTTGTTTACAATTAAACTTGACGGAAAACAGTCGAAAAATGGGGAAATACAGATTGTTGGCACGACCTAGTGCTCAAAGAGGCACGATCCATGCTCTTCGGAAGATCAGAAGTTAAGAATGCCTAGTTTTTGGCCCAGCACGACCTCGTGCTGGCTCAGCACGCCCCCGTGCTGAGTTCTGATTTTTCCTACGCTTCATTTTTAAATGAGAAAATGCGAGAGGAATGACTACATAATGGATCAGGAGTGTATTTAAGCTTAGTATATGTTTAATAGTGGTAAGAACTTACTGAGTATTGAAAAATACTCATCCTATTTATCTGTATTGTCTAAATGTTCAGGACGTAGATAGCTGCAGTTGGACCAGAGTTGTTGTGATCTGACTTCCAGAGCACTATCATCCAAAGTTGAGCTCCGTATTTTGAGATGTTATATTTTGGATTTTGTATACTTTTGTAAATATTTGTGTATATAAACATTTTGAGTTGTAAATCTTTTTATACTTATGATCGTTTCCGCTGTAAAAATATATGTTATCGTTTTTTTAAAAATGGGCCAAGTTTTTGGTTGACAAATGGTTTATTTTCTTCTTCTCACTTGAATACTTGATGGATTTTATGTCAACCTTTATGCAAATCCATCTCAATTCATAACCAATATCAATTATCCTATCAAAAGTCAAAATCATGCAAAAACATATGATAATCAATGAAGAAATGAACTATTCTGTGTGTACAATCACATTTAAACTTATTTTGTATTTTTCAGTCAAAACAGTTTAAATGTATCTTTAAGGGAAATTACTACTTGATGCGCGCATACTACATAACTAAAGTGTGACCCCCGAATTCAAACATCACTCACGTATAACTTTCCTCCTGCAAGTGATACTTGAACCCAGAAATCAAGTTTTTGATTTTTGATAATTTATGATAAACATTAAAAATATAAAATTGAAGGACATAAAAACAAATTCCTCTTTCATAATTAGAAACATGTACAAAACTTATAAGGCATGATTTGTTTAAAACAATTTTACAAACTAACATAGGTTATAAGAGAAATAAGAATTTGGATTATTCCTATTTCGATGATAACTTGTCACAAAAATATATTTCATGCCAATGCATACAAATATAGTCATGTACAAAGTAGCAAAACCCTAATCCAAATAGTACACAGCACACCTCGGTTCGTCTCTTTATGATCTCCAAATATCCTGAGCAATGTGCACCGTCTCGAACCAAAATGTAGCTTCCTAAATTCCTGCCGAGCGTTGCAGGCAATAATTGCGTGAGTTATAAACTCAGTAAGCAACATAACCACCCATGGTCAACTTCATTCAATAACAAATAATTCCAATATCATTTTAGTTCAAATTGTAAATGTGTTCATGGTATGGAATAAAGTTATAAATTTAGAACTCATAAAATAACACTTAATTCCATACCAAAGAACAACATTTGCAACATTTTAAACACAGGTGAGAATGCGGAGTCAATCATCACTACGCGATGTGGTACATAAGTACGCGGACTCGTTTCCACACCGCGTACAAATGAAGACAAACTTAAGCTGTGAACAGGTGAGTACGCGGATTGGGGCACCACTATGCGGATTTACACCTAAACCGCGTTCTCTGGTTCCACACCGCGTATTAACCTGTTTCTCCGGCACAATTCAAGACTTAAGCAAATTTAAATTCAACACAGGTAAGAACGCGTGGTCAGAACAAAGTACGCATTGTAGTTCAAAATTATGCGGCTTAGTTCTCAGCCCGTGTACTTTGATTGTGCTCGATAGGGAAGAACGCGGACTCGGCTCAAAATACGCGGGTTCAGCACGACTGCGCGTACTTAGGGGCCACTCTGCGTAACTACCTGATTTTCAGCTAAAATTCTTACCAAGTTACACAACACATTTCATAAAACACCCAACATTAATCCAATTCATTCA
>CANYCX010031524.1:0-12276 GCA_948193385.1 Breynia disticha f. nivosa
ATAATTATTCTATAATATTGTTAATAAATGAGGAAAATGAGATTTAAATTTTGAGGGTCACATACCAACTCACACGTTGGTACATATAAGGAATTTATTTGACACATCCAGACAAGACACTGTAAGTACTATTTTTAGTTATTTCTGCAAAATAATTGTATTGATTAGGGAATAACTGAATTCTTTACCTTTCACAGATCGTCTGGGAGCCGTATGATAATTATATTTTCCAAAGTCTCCCTCGATATTGCTTGGTTGGACAACAATTATGGACGACATTGGTACCTCTTATTTGCATCCATGTCATGGAATGACATCCCATCGATAGAATGATGCGACAATTTGGATTCCAGCAAAGCATTCTGGGCCCTCCGCTCGACTTAGAAAATCAACATGATGTCGATTTACGAAGTCGACAACATACCTGGCATGTATTGCATGCTGAGTGGATTGCTTTGTGGGACCAACGAGAACAATGTATTCTGCGAAGGCCACCCGGCCCTTCCACGCTTCATTACCATAGCGAATACATGGAGTGGTACCGTAGAGTAACTCGACGTTGGATTGGGATACATGGAGCATCTGTTGGTTCATCTGTAAGTGCCTAACTTTTTTATAAATTCCATTATTAACGGTTCTCAAAAATTATTTTTTCTATGTCATAGGCTGACGCTCTGGAGCATATTGCAACAACATCTAACATACATGATGCTCGTCGTCTAGCGTTAACTGGTCAACATGCAATTGGGGAGGAACGTCGCTTGGCTGCTGATCCACCATGCGCACCATCGTTCCCCAGCCAATATCCAAACCCTCCGGCTGCTCAGCAAGGACGGCGACGTGAAAGAAGACAACAAGCTGGGATTCAAATTCCAACCCAATCCCAGCAAAACGCAGTTCCCCCTGCATTCTCTTTTCACGAATTCGGAGAGCCATCATGCACAACAGATCTCAGTCCCTCAAATCGTGGTGGAACGTTTCAACAAGGCTATTTCCCCAGTCCACCACGTAGTTCTGACGCTGGACCGTCCCAGCCGTCATCTCAGGATTTTTTCTTCTCATCCACCGCACCTTTTTTTCCTTCTTACAGTAGTCAGGATCCATTTATGCATATGGACACTCCTATTTTTACACCGCCTTCGGACATACAACATGAGAACACACTCCGTCAGCCAGGGTCGGCTCATATTCTGATGGACACTGAACGTCGCCAACAACGACACGATGTTGGTCTTCGGACGGTTGTTCGAAGAAATCAGCTATACGACAGTAGTCCATCTCCTTAGATTTGTAAATTTTTTTTCATATTTTATGTGTGTTGTTTTTTAATGGAATATTTATTTTTCGTTATTAAATATTTTATATTTTTAAACGAGACTTCCTAACGTAATTATTAATTTTTTACTCTACACATAAATATTATAAATATTATTACGATTACTAAATTATGTATTTCTTATTTTTATCGTGTTTTATTTTTATTTAATCATGAATGCTTAATGATGAAATGTTTAAATTATAATTTTATAACATAATGATTAAACAATTATGAATGCCTAAAATGATGAACTTCTTTCTTCTTTTTTCCAGAATAATTACTATGTTAGCAAGCATGTAATTTCTGCATGATTGTCCAAATGATTGCTTTGTTTTTTTTAAACGTGACTATGCAATGATGAGCTAATCGGGGAAAAGTTGATTAGATGTGTTGTCCTCAAATTTCATTTGGGGAGAATTAAAAATCACCCCAAAATGATAAATATTTTTTAATTAACCCTAATTTAGTATTTATTTTTTAAACCACAATAAAACAGTAAATATTTTTTTGAGCAACTCTAAAACAGTAAAAAGCCCAACTATAAGAGAATACATCATTTAAATGAAATAAAAATACCCATATGATCAAAAAATAAAACAAAGATTTTGGCTTTTGGTTGACAGTGGAGATGAGGTTTGGTGATGATGACGATGAAGAATATGAATTCTTGAAGAAAGAAGAGAGAGAGTTTATAGATATGATCTAAACAAAGTAGAGAGAGTTTATAGATAGGATTTTTGCGTGTTGTATTTTGATAAGAAGGACATGCTAGCTGTTGATATACTCCTAAAAGTTCATGACATCTTTTAAATTTATTAACACCTCAAGCTAATATGATAACTTATGAAAGGTTCTAGAAAATAGACATCAATCTTAATGTATATAGTAAAAAAAACAGTTAGTCATTTGATAATATAGTATAAAAAATTCATTGTTAATAGTAAAATTATTTTAAAATTTTGATAAAAAATGTTATTATAAATTATTTCAATAATAAATATATAAATTAGGTATAAAGTATTTTTTATATAATATATTTTTTGAAATAATAATTGATATATTAATTTAAAAAATTAATAAAAAATACTTATTAGATATATCAAATTTAATTAAAATTAAATTATAGTTAAAATTATTATATTAAAAAATAAAATTTTGTACATAATATATATATTTTTATATTATTTGACAGAAAATCAAATAATTATTTTTTAGATATTAATTTTTTTTCAAAAAATAATAAATTTCATAAAAAATAACTTTTAAATATTAAAATAATTTTTGTTAGTCTGAAGTTAATAAACTTTGTAAACAACATTCTTAAAATAGAAAAAAGACATTAAGAAATAAGATAGGAATACTCTTAAAATAAAAAAAAAATTAAGAAGTAAGAAATGAAATCATGGGACTCGATCCATCGACCTATAACTTGTACGGCAGTCATTACAACCACTAAAGCTACAACCAACTTTCGACTAACGTTGTAGATATTTTTCTTTATAGTATATTATTCCGCGTAAAGCTTCTAGAAAATAGGCCTCAACTTTAATGTATATAGTAATTTGAGTTAATTACATCAAAATACAATTGATTTTGCATGGCTTTATCAAAATTCTATATAATACATCATAATTTTTGGAAAGAATTTGTGATGCCAAGATTAAGGAAGAGCAACATGCAAGGTTTGTCCATCTTAAGTAAGGTTTCATCAAATTTTTGGTTTGTTTTTTTAGAAGCATTGTGCTGATTGAATTTAAATTGTAGTTATTACATCCTAGCTATCCTAATAACATAGAATTAACAAAATATATACAAAAATCAAGTTTTAGAAGCATTGTGTTGATTGAATTTATATATGATTTAAAATATGTAAGATTAAGAATATATATGAATAAGTGTATAAAACAACACTAGAATTGCACAAGTTGAATTTAGATGCTCAACATGTTGGGAGTGCCAACCAGCACGATGAGCGTTCTCTTGAAAAAAGTATGACTACGACCGTGTTAGTTCATATGGTGGACGTGTTGCCGGAAAAAGATGAGCAAAGTGGTCGTGTTGTTTACCATAGCGAATGTGTGAATTACCACACGGACCGTGTCACAAAGTAACACAAACGTGTCGTGCTATCAATTTTTCATAAACTTGAAAAGAACAAGTAAAAGGTGGCAATTCCTAACATTTTAAACCAACAGCTGCCTTCTTTTTCATCCTAATGCACGAAAACAACAACATAAAGCCTTCAAACTATTCAAAAGGCCATCGATCACCATTCCTCATTAACTAACACTTTAAAAATCAAGAGGAGAAGATAGAGTTAATTAGAAATCAGAGAAAAGTGGCCAAAAGGTAATTAAGCTTGAAAGTTTATTCTGAAGTTTAAAAGGTTATATAAGGTTTGAAGAGAAAGATGTAGAAGTATGGATTTTTGGGTTCGAGGATTAATTTAATAGAAAAAAATACATAATCGTGCATATATGTATATAGTTACTGTTTTAAAGGTCATATAGGAATTGTTACTGCTTTATAGGACGACATTTTAGATGACAAGATCAGAATCGGAGTCTGAAAACCTCCGAATAGCTCAATTGATCAGGTGAGTAATCTATGTCTCACACACACACATATAATTGCAGAAATGTTTATATGTTATATCGATATTATATATTGTGAATGAAAGATATGTGTATTAGACTGATATTGAGAGAGGTACACGAAATACATGATTGAATTATACAAGTTTAAAATTATATGCATATTGATATTGAATGTTGTATGCGAATGGTAGTAGGATTGAATGTGAATGGGAGGAGATTGTGATAATGGAGAAGGTAAAAAGATTGACCAATTCAGAGAACGCGTAAAAAAAGAGAACGAGTAATAAAGGAGAATGAGTGAAAATAAAAAAAAAGAGTAAATAAATATAATTTGATTGAATATATATTTATGATGGTTGATTATACAAATATTTTGTGAGGCGAATTGTTGTTATTATGATATATAATTCTTTAATTATTATGATATAGACAAAACCTTTTGTACTAACGCTTCAAGTGTTGAGTCAAAAAGGAAGACCTATTGAATGGGAGGGAAAGTTTTAAATCTATTTACGAACATGAATTAATTGGTATAGTTTTTGCAGTAGGATATAACTTCAAACAATTGGTACTAAGTAAGACCATAAAAAAATTGAGTTGTACCTGAGCTATTCGAGTTTGAGTTCGATAAAAGTTTGTTCGAGTTAGACTCGTTTATAATTATGCTTATCTATAAATAAAGTGTTAGACTCAAATGTTTAAATGAACGGAGTCTAAACTAGATAATGTTCTGCTCGAAAATTCGCGAATATTTTCGTTTAATGTTCATGAATAAATTCGAAATTAAACTCACTTACATATTTAATTTTTTATGATAATATATAATTTTTATATTTTCTCCGTATATCAAATAAGTATATAATTTATTTAAAAATAAAATAAAATAATATTTTTTATAAAACATATTATTTTATGATTAATTATACTATACTAATTAAAATAATAAATTTATTAATATATTAAAAATGAAAAATACCGATGATATTCAATTATACATCAAATTAAATTTTATTTTAATTAGTATTAGTTAAATTTGAAAAAGACTCATTGGCTCCCAAAATTTAAACAAATATATTCGTGAAAAAATTTTAAACTCGTTGTCGAATTCGTAAATTTTAAATGAGTGAGTCAGCTCGAAGCACCTCAATTAACTCTAGAAGTAAACAATGTTAAAAACACAAGGATGCAATAGCAAATTTGGTTAGACCCAATTGGTGAATGTTTAATTCACCTAAATGAAACTAAAATGACGAGGAGAACATGGCATTGCATTGCAGTTGTATTGAGTTTAGTTAGTTAAGGTGAGACAAGATCAACAACAATGGTGACACTAGTAGTGGCAACCACGACGGACCCCGCTTCAATTGGGCCAGCGTCTGCTCTATTGGCCATGCCTGGGTGGCAACCTGGTCCATTCTTACAGGTTTGATTCGCGCAGTATTGATTTTATTGATCGTTTGGTAAATGATTAAATTGTTGTTTATGGAATTGTTAACAATTAGGATGTGCAAAGCTTCGTGAATAAGGAAGTCAGGCTGATTAAATTGCGTAACCGTCTTGTGGTAGAAGATGAATTAGATAAGCGTTGGGAGAAGTCATTTGGTGAGGTTGTGGATGAGGTTATATTCCTAAGTAGACATGTCGCTTCGTCCAACCGCCCTGCTCTTACAATTCATCCCATTGGTATTTGCCTTACTAATTGTCTTTGGCTTGTTTGATTGTTGATTACTTGATTTTGAGTCAATTGAGAGGGAAGTGTTGAATTGGAGAATGTAGTTATTGTTTGAGATTGTGGTGGTCATGTTTGTTTAGGTACTCCGCATCTAAGAGAAGGGGAGGTTCTTGCTGCTGGAGGAAAGCCGGGATGGGCTGCTCCTCCTAATCCTAGGATTGGTCCGTGGTTGCGGCTTTTGAAGACCATTGCTGCATCACATGGGTTAATTCCTGAATTTGAGGTAATTATATTGTGTTTCAGTTTTCATCTGAAATCGAATACTGTTCACAGGTTTTTCAATAAAGTTTTATTTCGTATTGTTCTATCAAACTGTTTGCCACCCTGATAACCACTGCCAGTCATGCTTCTGCTTCTGTAAGAAATTTTTTGATGTTAATTCTGAGTGAAGTAATAGCAAGTGCCGAAGCATAAGTATGTTCAATGTGAGCTCCACTGACAATGTTCTCAGTCTCATGATTGTGTTTATCCTCTGTTCAGTCCTTTTTTTTCCTTTTAAGTATTGTATATTATATTGCCAAATTGAAATGCTGAACACTGAATGAAGTACATAATTTATCATTTAATGGAGTGTTTCACTGAAAGACAACTAGGGCATGCTAGATAAGATATTTTTGCTATGACACTATAGCACCAGAAAGGTAGCTTATGCATGAGTCTCGGCTTAGATTTGAAGAGAATGATCTTATTATCTTATATATTAATCCTTCAGTTAGTTAACTGAAGAAGGTTTCAAGGGGGTGAAGCAATATACTTGCGAATTAATTTAGCCACGAGGGAAGTACACTGTATAAACAGTTGTCAAATCAATTCATCCTGCTGTCATTTTCTTCATTTGCAATTTCTTCAGCAACCTTATTTGTTGCTGTTATTTTACGTCAATGTTCAGAACGTAATGCACGTGTTGGGTCAGAATGTTTTACCTTGTTCAACGGCTATACTATATTTCAGGTTACGTTGGAGGCTACTCATCATGGACCAGTAATTAGTTCGCCAACCATGTTTGTAGAGATTGGTAAATTTGCTCACTGATTAGGTTAGCTTTATTTAATATGATGGCAATTTCACAAAATGTTCGTTTTCATAAACGATGATCCGCTGCTTTTTAAAATGAGAAGTTAACATAATAAGATATTTTTGTTCGTTTAGTCTTCCCATTCTTGTTCTTTCATATCTAGGTAGTACAGAGGAGTACTGGAGGAGACAGGATGCTGCTCAAGCCATTGCTTTAGTGAGTACTTATCTACTAGAGTTTCCTAGTCCTGTCTCATTAAACTAAAAGTACTATTTTTTATTAATTCAAGGATTATATCTTCTTTTTCCCATTAATCTTTTATGAATAGATAATGAAATAACAATATTCTCTCACGATGCTCAGCTATTATTTCTTTTATCTCATGAAATCTTTTATGATATGTGAATGAAGCTAGTGTGGCAAGGGTTGGGCCTTGGTGGAGGAAGTGCCATGGGAGATTGGAAGAGGTTAGTAAATAAATGTTCTTTTGAACCGCATTTACTTCTAAACTTCTTTTTATCTCAAGGGCTTTTCTTTTACTTACAAGATACCTGATTGTTTAGCATGCACTAGCCGGTTTTAGGTTAGAGCCGTTCTCTGAATGTGTTTCTAGCATTCTGTTAGCCCACCAAAGAGGAGAAACTGATTAATTCAGGCTCAACTGAGTCAAGCTATATAGTTGGAAGCAGCCTTGCCCTATATGGCTTTCTGTCATCAGTATTCAGCTATTGTTTCTTCTTTTGTGTGTGTGTGTGTGGTCGTGTTTCCACTACTAAGGCCATGGATTGCTTGGTGCTTTCTGAGTCTGTTTGAAGAGTGGTATGCCCAGTATAGAGATTTACAATAAATAGATTTGGTCATTCCTAGTCATCACTAATCTGGTTGCTCTTTGAGACATTTTGGAGGGCGATAGCCCCTACAATGATTTTGGGTTGTTTGCTGTCATCAGTAATTGTAATCAATAGATGATCTATCCTCTGTTCATATTCTGTTATTGACTTGTTGTCTTGCTTTGTGTTTGACTTTTACTATAATAATAATCACATTCTTTTGTATTTCTTTTGGCAAGTTAATATAAACTATGTAGTTTTTACAATTTGTTTTCCTCTTTTTTATGGGTTGCATTTTTTCCCTATGCATATTTTAGGTCATTGAATGTAATTTCATAATGATCACTGCATTGATCTGTGTTCTCATTTAGCATAGTGATAGCATCTACGTGTTGTTTCCCCTAAATGGGAATTAATTAAACCTACACCCTAATGTTTAATCAAACGTGTAAAGAAACAAAAAAAATTAATGAGAAACCGAAACCTCATGCTCCCTTGATTATTCTCGGTCACAAATTTGTACTACAGGAATGATGGTGTAAACAAGGTCCTTCTTGGCATTGGTGGTGGACATTATGCACCTCGGCACATGGACATTGTTCTGTAAGTTTTCATAGTTTTCATTTACATGTTTCTAGCCTTGATTCTATGCTTTGTTTACATTTTACTCAATGAGGATATGACAAATGAGAGGCATTTTGATAGTTTTCTAATGTGTTAATTGAAAATTGATCCAGACGACTTTCGCCAATCCTAAAAATGTTGTATTATTGTACTTTTTATGTTTCAGAAAGGATGGAGTTTGGGTTGGTCATCTGCTCTCTGGATATTCATTAGTGATGGAAGACCCTAACCAAACTAAAGCAAATACTGAGCCAGTGGGTGGAAACTGGAGGGAAACCATCAAGGTTGCATTTGAGTCTACTAAATTAGCTTTTCCTGGAGGAGAAGTTTTCGCACATCTTGATCACAAGTTAGTCACTGCAATGAATGAATTTTCTTTTCATCTGCACAACATATAAATCACCTTTCCCCCCCTTTTCTCTGTCATTATAAACCTTTTATACCTGAAATCTCAACATCACCTGTGCCACAATATTTTATTGTGTAACGAAAAGCACCTTTTACATCTTTTGAGTCGGAAGATTAATTAAATAAAAATCACATCTGGTATAAAAATGTTTTCATTCTTTGCATGTATTGTAGATAATTAAGTACTTCACTATTATATTCCACTGCGTTAGAGGTAAAACATGCATGTTATCTGTGTTCCTCGGCTTCTTAATATCAAGAATTATTTTTGGCGTTGAATTACTGTTCATGTCAAGTGATTAGAATTCAATGAATGGAAATTATGCATAAAAAAAGTTACACGGTTGACCAAAAAGTTTACCACAAGGGGATTGTGTGGAGTAGGTATTGTGATAAATATTTAAACTCTCTCTTATTTCGTTGCTGATGAATAGTATTATGGAACATGATGCATTCTATTTTCAAATCATTGGATTTTCTGAATGACACTCTTGATCTGAGAAATTAGAAATATGATATCAGTGATATAATTTTTTTTGGGTATGAACACAGGAGTTTCAAGGGCTGGCAGAGGAACGCCATTACCAATTTCTTGCAAGAACAGAGCATAAAAATGGGGAAACCCAACGACTTTTTGTTCCAGAAGGAACAATCTGGTCGCTGACCTTGTCCAAGCAACAGGGTTGGTAATGTAAGCCACATTTCTTGACTTGCTTCGATTTTATATCACCTACTCATTATTTCTTTGATTAATCTCCCTACCCTATGATTTTCATTATTTGAATGCAAACCACTTTTTGGTAGGAAAGAAGCTTCCTTCCATATGTTTAGAATGAAGAAAAATATAGCTCAACTCAATTTACATTTTTCTCTTCCTTAAGTTTATGAAAATGTCTCCAAAACTATATTTGAATAAGGATTGTTTTGTAATTTGACCTAAAATTCTTCATTGAAAATCTTTATTATTCATTGCGTTGTACGTGTGGAAACACACGGTCTAGTCTTAATTTATGTGCAATCTGATTCATATGTACTAATCTTTCACGTGTCAATAATATATATTAATTTATTGTGTTGGGAGTCAACCAAGACTCCAAACAATCTGTATATATACACCACTTGGCGTTCTTCAAGCTTTGCATATCAAACAAGGATTCCTTCAAGTGTAATCTTCCATCAGTATACAGAAGCCATGGCATTTCAAACGAAAGCTTTGTTTCTCTTTGCACTCTTTGTGCTAGCCAGCTCTAAAACCGATGCCTGGAAACCCAAGGTAACACGAATCCAGTTTTACATGCACGACTCCATGAACGTACAAAATGCCACCGCCGTTCAAGTTGTCACCCCGGAAAACACCACCAGCCCCTTTGGGTCGGTGATCGTGATGGACAACCCGCTCACTGCTTCACCTGAGCGGAACTCAACTCTGGTGGGACGTGCACAAGGGTTGTCTGCTATGTCCTCACAACAAACTGGTGAGTTCAGCCTTACCATGTCACTCACTATTGGTTTCGTTTCTGGACGTTACAATGGCAGCACCATAACAGTGCTTGGCCAGAATTCGATCATGAGTGCGGTAAGAGAAATGCCGGTCGTCGGTGGCTCGGGAATATTCCGTCTTGCTCGAGGATATTGCATTTTGAGAACACACTCGTTTGTGCAAAATGTAGGAGTGATTGGTTACAACGTGACAGTCATACACTAATACTCATCCACTCTCGATTACATATATTGTTGTGTGATTTTATCTGTTTTATAATTTGTGCTTCTGTATTAAATAGGTCATTGTTGTACTTGTAGTGCATTGGATGAGATTCGATTGTAGTTTAAAATAAAAATCATCAACAAAACTATGCAAACTGTTGGCTATTCTCTTTTAGTTAAAACAGAGGCCACGAAATGTATCTGAATTTTTTTAGAAAATATTTTGAAATATGTCTACTCGGATTACACTATTATTCCCTCTACTGACCCTTTCGTTTTGTTTTCTGCAAGCTATATCTAAATAATAGCTTAGTGTCCACACGATATCATTTTTTTAGCGCTTGTAGGTAAAATTTATAAGCCACGTTTGTAACATATACAAAAACTGTTGGTAGGAATGACAATGAGGCGAGTCGGTGTTGGATTATGGTCTCTTCGTTTTCGTTCCACAATATATTTTTTTTGCTCTGTCCCCGTTCTGTTATGCAACCGGTCAAATTTAATATCTCATCTCTGCTCCGTTTAAAAAATATAAAACTCGTCCTCTGCCCCACTGTTTTCTTTCTTTAAATATATGATTTTTTTTTAATAAAATTATATATTTTTTTAGTAAATATTATATTTTAAAATATGTAATTCATAATATAATCAAAATCTAATTTGAGAATAAAGTGTAAATTTAGTTTACATTTTTGTATAATAACTTAAATGAAATATAATATATTTTGTATTACATTATATATTTATGTTATTTATATATGTTTTTTATAATAGGACGGGTTTTGGCCGGTGAATGGGACAAGTATGCTAAATACCAACCCCGTTCCGTTCCCATTATTTTTAATATTGGATTGTTCTGTACTCCGTCCGGTTCCCGTCAATCGCCCACGCTGTTCAAGTTAGATCGAATCGAGTCTCCACTGTTATAATTTTTTTCCCATCCCTAACTGTTTGTGAGAACTAAAAAAATCCTAGGAATTTTGACAGATTTTTAAATTACATTTCTTATTTAAAAAATAAATAACACGCACTTTTAGTGCTAAAACAAATGAAAAATTAGTCTTCTGTAAAAATTCTGCTCATCAAAAAGATGGAAATTTGAAGAGGATATTTCAGGAAAAAATTTGGAAGCATTTGGTAAACCTAAGAAGTCTTTACATGCTAGAAAAATCTTCCATGCTCACAAAAAAATTAGAAAAAATTTGGTAAACCTAAGAACCCTTTACGACTTTACATGCAAGAGAAAAATCTCCCATGCGTAGCGACAGAAAACCACTGCAATTCCAGTTTGCTCAACAGTTATCTGGGTCGAGTTAAGGGTTGGTTCGATACTAGTTCTTGTTAATGTTAGTTCTAGAGTAAGATTTTATTCAGAACATTCATAGTTGGTCACTGCTAGAAGAATAATTTGTGAATTAAGATTAACATGTTATTTTTGACTTAACGGATTTGATTCTATGTAACGCAAAGACATTAAGTACCAATAAAAAAATCATGGATACATGTCTAATACATAATATTTGAATTAAATACAAAGCGTGTTTTGGTTCAGTGCTGATTGAGGTTTAACTTGGTAGGGCGGACTATGGTTTCATCCCCCACAATGCCGCTTGGGAGGTGAATGAAGTCTAACCACTCAAAACTCCTCTCCGAACCGAATTAGTCTATGCCCAGTAGATCGGAGATACCGGGGCTCAGACCACAAAAAATATTTGAATTAAATCTGCACAATGAGAGTGCTAACTGAGTCATAATTAGTTTTCATATGCAAAATTTTACATTAGAGTTCTTTAACATAAGCATAAACCTAATATGAGAGAAAGTAAATGGATTATTGTATACTTTAACATAAACCTAACATAAATATGAATATGATTGAACATACACTAGTTCATATTAGAGAACATGAGAGAAATAAATGATCTCTATATAAATTAATAACAATAAAAAATAATTAATATTAATTAATCTTTACCTCAAGAATGAAGTGGCAATAGTCGAGGTCTACCAAGAACAAAGAAAGCAGTGGTCACATTTCTTCATGGAAG
>CANYCX010031603.1:0-16622 GCA_948193385.1 Breynia disticha f. nivosa
ACTAGGGATATTTAGAATGTTAATCTCAAAAACTTCTAGGTTCTACTATCAAGGTCCTCAACCTTGAAACCTCAAGCGCATAGTTAACATTCTTGGATATTTTATCATACAATATACCATAGGTCAATACATCATAAGATAAAATAATGCCTCATAATTTTATTACTCAATAATAAAAGTTACAAACAATGCATTGGGCTAGGGCTTACACTAACATCATGCTCATCATGTAAACTAATAATTGACAATATATCAACAAGACATATAACAACACAAGCATACTAAATCCATCATTTTGAGTATTTTCATACTTTAGGTCTTTAGTTCTCATTTCTTAAGCTTAAAGTTTATAATTGAATTATGTTTAAGGATTCACACCTAAGTGTACTAACACTTATAATTAAAAGATTCACACCTAAGTGTACTAACACTTATAATTAAAGGATTCACACCTAAGTCACTGCATTGACAGTACCTCAATCTCGAGCAACATCACGTCTAGATCCTCCTAGACACAAATAATCACATAGGGACCGTTAATTCCATATTCTTTTCCTCACATTATGACTGAACTCATTAAACAAAGTCCCTATATTCTTATTTCTCAAATCACAGCAACCTTTGCTCATTAGATTTTCAAGCAAATGCATTTCCTACATCCTTTTGAGCATGCTCTACACTCTAAAGCATTTGCTTAAGCTTATTAATACTCTATTCATTCTCTTAAGTGTTTCCAGAAATTAAATTTAATTCCCAACTACTCAAACAATAAACTTTGCAATTTCAACCATCACATAAAAACCAAACAAACATGAGACTTACCCTTGATAAGTTTGGGAGTGATTTCTTACAAGAATTGAGTTGTTTCTTTCTTAAGGAAGTTGCTGGAATGATGGTTAGGGTTTCCTCTAATTCACCTGCTATCTTTTCTCTCTATTTTGTATTTTAGCAAACTACATCGATCAATATAGTACTGTTCAATTAACCCCAGTCAACACAACCTCAAACACGAGTGGTGCCACAGATCGTGCCGTGAAATCTCAACACGTGCTTCCATTCAATCGTGCACGAGCTCAATTTCCAATTTATTTAACACGAGTCGTGTTGATTTCCCAGACACGAGCACAAGGGCTGCTCATGACCGTTCTCACTGTAATTTTTGTAGAATTTCCTGCACTCAATTGAATCGATCAGATTTGCTTCTATTTTAAGTTATTTTCCATACAACTTAATTCATTTAAATTCCAGGGCATTACAAGCCTTGTGCCAATTTTCATTTTACAAGTGTCACTAAGTTTTTTGACATTTTGAGAGACTCAACACTTTGACATCCCCCGTGTTGACCTTAGCATGATTGTGCCCATAATTAGGAGCATATTCATGTTGATTTTTGAGCATGATCGTGCTCTTCATTTTACAAGAAATAGACCCACGTGTTGACAACACTCCTAGTATATTACCCAGCCATTTTATTTCAAATTTTAATTCCAAACTTCATTCTATCTAATTCTTAATTCATATAACTCTTAACTTGTTCATAATATTCCCATTAGCTTATATTTGTCTCTTTTCTTTATTAAATTCTCTAATTATCTCCTATTCATCTTAATCATTTTAATTATTTAACTTAACAATAGGGTTTTAGGATGAGAATGTTACAAATATTCCCCCTTAAAGACTTTTGTCCTCAAAATTCACTTATGTTCTCTGTGATTACTGTCTATCTTTATTCTCGTATTTTTTATGTCTTTCTATATGCAAATGTAATTGCTAAATAAATAAAGTATACCTGTGAATAATTGTGGATAGTCACATCTCATCCTATCCTTAGTCTCCCATGTTGCTTCTTCCAGATTATGATGTTTCCAGAGAAGTTTAAACATTGAAATTTGTTTGGTTCTTAGCTGTTTCATTCTATGATCCATAATTTGTACAAGTTCTTTTGTATAGGTTAAGTTTTCTATTATCTGCACTTCTGATTCAGGTATAACATGGGTAGGATCTGATCTATATCTCCTAAGCACACTTACATGGAAAACATTGTGAATCTGTGCTAACTCTGCATGTAAAGCAAGTTTGTAGGCTAAAGGACCAATCCGGCCTATAATCTCATATGGTCCAATATATTTGGGACTCAACTTTCCTTTATTTTTTAATCTCATTATTCCTTTTTGGGCAAAACTTTCAAAAATACTTTATCCCCGATATCATACTCCATTTCTCTTCTATGTTGATCATAATAACTCTTCTGTCTATCTTGACTAACTTTTAACTTGCTTTTGATTAGCTCTACCTTTTCTACTGTTTCTTGTACATTTTTGGGTCCTTTAAATATTTCTTCCCCTTCTCTATTCCAGTATATCAAACTTCTACATTTTTGTCCATATCGAGCTTCATACAGTTCCATAACAATACTACTATGATATTGATTGTTGTAAGCAAATTCTATCAATGGTATGTACCTATTATAAGAGACCTAAAACTCCAAAACATAAGATCTCAACATCTCCTCTAGTGTCTGCATATTCCTCTCTGTTTGTCCATCAGTTTACAGATGAAAAGCAGTATTGAAGTTCAATTTTGTACCCAATGCATTCTGTATTATCTGCCAAAATGTAGAAGTAAATCTAAGATCTCTATCTGATACTATGAAAATAGGAATACCATGTAAACAGATTATCTCCCGTATATAAAACTATGCCAACTTCTCCAAAGAGATTTTAATTTTAATCGGTAAGAAATGCGCAGTTTTGCCTAGTCTATCAACAATCACCTAAAATAAGTCTTTACCTGATTGTGTGTGCAGGAATCCTATCATAAAATCCATAGTTATTCATTCCCATTTCCAGACTGGTATCAATAATGGCTGACATTTTTTTGTTGGTGCCTGATGTTCAGTTTTTGCATGTTAGACCAGACATCTAGATACAAATTTAGTTATGCCCTTTTTCATATTAGACCATCGATAGTGCTGTTTTAGAGTATTATACACTTTTTCATTCCTGGATACATAGAGTATGAAGCATTATGGGCTTCATCCAGTATCTCCTTTCCAATTCCATCAATATTTGGTACACATTCTCTAAATCCAATCATCAATAATTCATCAATCAATTAAAATGGGGTGTCAATACCCTGATCAATCTATTCAATCATTCTTATACACTCTTCATCCTATTTTGTGTTGCTTGTATCTTTCTTAACAACATTGGTCGAACCATTAAAATTTCTATTAATACTCCCTATTCAGTTAATTTTAACTTTTTATTCAAGCTTGTTAAAGCTATCAAATAGGTCATATGTGTTAATTATAAGGTAGATATAGCAACACTTGACTTCCTAGTAAGTGCATCAGTAACCACATTCATTTTTAGGATGGTATTCAGTTGTGCAATAATAGTCTTTCAACAACTCTAACCATCTTCTTTGTCGTATGTTGAGTTCTTTTTGGGACATCAAGTATTTTAGACATTTATGATTCGCCATATAGATAATGTCTCTAGATATTTAGGGAGAACCTACTATTGGAATTTATAAATCATGTACTGGATAATTGGTTTCATGTGGTCTTGTTTATATGCATATGCTACCACTTTCTCATTTTGCATCAATACGCATCCAAGTCCTTGATATGAATCATCACTATAAATAACAAATCCTTCTGTACTCGAAAGAATCATAAGGATTAGAGCTGTGGTCGATCGATATTTCAATTCATCAAAACTTTGCCAACATTGTTCATTCTACTGGATTAAAACATTCTTTCTCAGTAGTCGTGTCAGTGGAGCAGCTATAATTGAAAACCCCTACATACGTCTACGATAGTAACTTATCATACCTAGGAAACTATGTACCTCTGTAACTGCCTTAGGAGGTTTCCAATTTACTACTTTTTTGATCTACTGATACTCCTTGCCCAAATATCACATGTTTTAAAAAGACTATGTTATTCAACCAAAACTCACATTTGCTTAGTTTTGCATACATTTGCTTTTCTCGTAGTATGTGCAATACTGTTCACAAATTTTCATTATGTTCTTCGATATTTCACAAGTAAATAAATATATAATGTATGAAGACAATCACAAACTGATCGAGGAAGGACTAGAATGTATTGTTCATTAGTGCCATAAATGTTTTTGGAGCATTAGTTAAACCAAATGGTATAACTAAAAACTCGTAATGACCGTACCAGATTCAAAAAGCAGTCTTTGGAATATCTTCTTGTGCTATCTTTAATTGATGATACCCAGATCTTAGGTCAATCTTGAAAACACTGTGTCACCTTGCAATTGATCAAGTAGATCATCTATATGAGACAATGGATATTTAATTTTCACTGTTACTTGACTGAGTTTTTTGTAATCTATACATAACCGCAATATTCCATCTTTCTTTTTAACAAATAACATAGGTGCTCCCCAAGGTGAAACACTAGGTTGAACAAATCCCTTATCCAGTAACTCTTGTAACTATTTCTTTAATTCTTGTAATTCAAATGGTTTCATTCTATATCGATGTATGGATATGGGTGTCGTACCAAGAATTAACTCAACAGTAAACTCTGTCTCTCTATCAGGAGGTAATCTTGATAGGTCTACTAGAAAAACATCAAGAAACTAGTTTACTATTGGTATTCCTTTAACGTTTTCATACATTGTTAAAGAAACAGTTATAATACAACTACATAGCTTAAAGGCTTGAATTGCTAATACTAGACAATTAGGCACAATCTTCTTGTTTCCACAAAATATTACTTTATTCTATTGATTTTGTTCAATTATTACTTCTTTGGTTGAACCAAATGCCATAACTAAAAAATCATAATGACCGTACCGGGTTCAAAAGTCACTCTTTAGAATATCTTCCTGTGTTATCTTTAATTGATGATACCCAAATCTTAGGTCAATCTTTGAAAGCACTGTGGCACCTTTTAATGGATCAGGTAGATCATCTATACGAGGGAATGGATATTTAATTTTGACTATTATTTGAGTTTTCTGTAATTTATACATAACCGTAATACTCCATCATTCTTTTTAACAAAAAACATAGGTGCTCCCCAAGGTGAAACCCTAGTTCGAATGAATCCCTTATCAAGTAACTCTTGTAACTGTTTCTTTAATTTTTGTTATTCAGATCGTTCTATTCTGCATGAATGTATGGATATGGGTGTCGTACCAAGAATTAACTCAATAGTAAACTCTGTCTCTTTATCAAGAGGTAATCATCAGAGGTCTTCTAGAAATACGTCAAGAAACTGGTCTACTATTGGTATTCCTTTAAAGTTTATATACGTTGTTGTTCTATCAACTATATGAGCTAAGTAAGCTTCACATCTGTCTTGGATCAACTTAAAGGCTTGAATAGGTGATACTAGACAACTACATGAATCACTTTATAGATAATTGAATAAAAATAAAAGTATTTAGAATGGGGTTCTATGTGAGAAGGATAAATGATTGATATTTAGCTGATTTATTATACTTTGTTCATATGCTTATTGAGGATTTGCTTTTATGAAATTTGTATTGATTAGAATTGCTTGAGTATTCAACACGGATTAAAATTCAGACAATGTGATCATTCTATAGTATTATTTTTATAATCATCTTATCCGCACGGGTCGTGTAGACTAACACGAGTAGTGTGTTAATTGTACACAGAGGTCGTGCAAAGTGAACACAAGGTCATGCTAGTTTAACACGAGGTCAAGCCCATGAGTCGTGTTACACTAACAAATGTCGTATTCAAAGGCTTGTTGATAATGAAAATAATATACAAATGGTTTACAAATAGTTAACAAGTGTAAGATAAATAAAAAAATGATTAAACAACAAAATTTTTAAAATATAGGTAATTATAATATATATTTATTTAATTATAAAAGTCAAAAGTCATATGAATATGTTGATCATATGTTAAATAAGTATTATAAGTTTAGGGTGTTATAGGCAGGACTATGGACAAAAACATCAATTGTCATAGTAATTCACGTTCCAAATCCAGGGCTAGAATGAGGAATTATTATTTTAAGGAGAAAGGACATTATAAGATGGATTTTCCACAATATAACCCATAAAATAGATAGGAATCAAAGGGGAATGCTTAGTTTATTCTAGCTCAGGATTATCCTACTTAGGATAGTTCTGATGAGGATGAAGGTGGAGATGTTATAATTGTGTGTACATTTATTACTCCAGACATTTAGGTTTTTAATACTGGTGCTTCTTATCATATGACCTATTCATGAGAACTATTTACTTATTTTAAGAAGTATAATGGTTGTGTGAGGTAGGGTGATGATAGAGAGTTGAGTGTTAAGGAAAATGAGTTAGTACAGATTAGGATGTATGTGTTAGTGTAAGCCCTAGCCCAATCCATTGTTTGTAACTTTTATTATTGATTAATAAAATTATGAGGCATTATTTTATCATATCATATATTAACCTGTGGTATATGTTTGATAAAATATCCAAGAATGTTGATTAAGCACTTGAGGTATCAAGGTTGAGAACCTTGATAGTAGAACTTGGAAGATATGAGATTAACATTCTAAATATCCATAGTCGTTTGTTTATATGGGAATAGAAATGAATTAAGACTAGTATGTACTTTGTAGATGAACATGCTATATGGGTCATAGATATTCAGGATATCTAACAAAGTGCATAGGTATAATGTTGAGCATTATACTTGGAGAGCGATCACTATTTGTAATGTTAAATATTATCCTTAGACTAAAAATCAATGTGTCTCTTATTGTGATTTTTAGTGTACTTTAACATACACCTAACATGGCCGTAAAAGGTTGACAAGTATGGGTATGATTGGGTATGCTACGAATCATAAGTGAGAGTAGGAGTGAAGTGAAGGGATTTATTTGAATTGTAGTAGGGCTGTTGACACCGCTCGTCAGCTATTTAATTCAGGGTGATCATAGTGTCTTAGTAGAGACCGCCTATGATTTATGAATTATTAAACTCATTGCCTTTATTAAATAGTCCTACAGATCGTACATAGCAAAAAACCTAAAACGGTAATTTTGGTATTTCACCTTAGGTCAAAATTTGGCTATTGGACCGGATTGGGCATTTGGGCCAATTTTGGTAATATCGTCCAAGATGAATGAGAAATAATATTTCTTACATGATTTTAAGACAAAGATTATTTATTAAATATGATGTCTTAAGTGGAAAATATGTAAGAAATAAGAAAGAGAAAATTTAGGAACTTTGTCTTAAATTAAGACATGATTAATGTGGGATAAATTAAAAGAATAAAATCTTTTAATTATCCACATAATGGACACGGCAAGGGAAGTGATAATTAAAGAGATTTGAATTTGAATTGAAGACTTATCAAGTCCTAATGGGATTAGGATTGCTAAAACTTTTAATTATTCAAATTACTAGTCTTTAAAAGAATCACTTAACCCTAATTCTAAAGAGAAGAGGGAGAAAGTGACATCCCAAAAACACCAAGCTAAGTTGTGAGGTTCCACCTAAAACTAAGTGAGATTTAGGGTTTTCATAAGAGAGAAAATGAGAGAATAGTATGTTGGTCTATTGAGTGATCATCGTGGTGCTTTTCTTCTTACAGTTTCCTCATTCGATTGACAAAAAGGTGAATCATTTTTATTCTTTTGTGCTAGTACACGATTTGTTTAATCTGTGTGTGAGTGTTGTAGGGGAATCACATTTGGGATTCTAAAACAGTGTCATAAAGGTCATCTTAGAGTATTCTGAGACGGTAGAAACTTGGTGATTTGCCCACATAGCATTCGACTTGCAAGAGGAAGAATAAAGGTATGATTTTTCTTTGCAAGATTCAATTTTTATGTTACCTATATCTAAACTGATTTCATATGACATGTTTTCGAATGATATTATATCGATCCTTGGCTATTTCTTACGAGTTTTAATGTTTTATTCCGCTGCCATTAACTGTAATACACGTAGGAAACCCAACAGTATGATGGCATGGTGAGGACATTGGATGCCTAGTATGCCCCTAAGTTGAAGAAAACTTTGATTTCTATGGGTACACTAGATAAGAATGGTTATATATTCTTTAAGAGTGGTGGAGTTATTTGGGTGTCTTTGGGTTCTTCAGTTATGATGAAGGGTACACTTTAGCATGTGATTTATACATTGATAGGAAGTTCAATGTTAGGAACTACAGTGATTTATAGCTCTTTGGCAGTTGATTCAGCAGGAAAGATTGGTAATGTTATTGATTTGTGGCATTGCAAATTGGGAAATATTACTGAAAAAGCTTATTAGTATTATGGAAGAAAGGGTTATTAACGAGTGTAGAGACCATGAAGAAGAAGTTTTGTGAGAGTTATGTAACAGGCAAGTAACATAGGGTAAAATTAAGTATAGGTAGTCATATTACTAAGAGGATCCTTGAATATTTTCATTCTGATATGTGTTGTCCTACTCCAACGGAGTTTCATAGAGGATTCAAGTACTTTGTAATATTTATTGATGAATTATCTACAAATATGTGGGTGTATTTTCTAAAGTCTAAGGATGAAGTGTTAGGGAAGTTTAAGGTGTGAAGGACTTTGGTAGAAAAGATGACAGACCACATGATGAGTTGCATATTTAGGCATTATTTAGGTTGCATTTTAGTTGCATTTTTTATCTTTATTTTTCAAGATATGTTGATTTATATGGTTTGAAATCCTTATGTTTCTTCTACAATTGTATCTAACTGGAATGGTTTGAAATATAAGTGCAAAATGACATTTATTTGTTATCGTGATCCAAAATTTTATGAAATAAACGAGGATGGTACCTCTTTCTTTTATTAATTTTCCGTAACTTATGTCTGACGAATACCATGGTTACATAAAACAAATTAATGCAAAATAAAGAAAAATACAATGAAAAAATACAACAAAAGTAAGCCTAATTTAATTCCACAAATGAAGAGGTAGTGGTCATGGTGTCTTCCTTATCGTTGTTTGAAAAATACAATTGCAAACTTATAAGGTCTTTTGTTCTATCTATAGCTCTTGTGTTCTATCTATGGCTCTAGACCAATCATCGACACACATTTGAGGTTCTAATGAACTTGTTCTTAATTCAGACCTCTTCTTATCCAATGTATGCCCTCCCTTGCTAAAGCATTGCTCCACCGCTACAGTTGATGCGGGCACAGCTTGGATTTTTAGTGCCACCTTTGGGAGTGTAGAAAAAGTGACATGATATTGCTTCCACCATTCTAAAATCTAAAAATCATTATTAACCTCAAAATGCATTACATATACTTTAATTTTTGTGGAAATACTAGAAGTTGAAGTTCTAGATTTATCTGCCTATCAACAATAAATTGTGAACCCAACCTTAGTTTATTAGGTTGCGATGGGTTAGGCAGAAGTGAAGGGGAAGAGTCTTCAATAGGCAAAGTGGGAGCATAATGAATTAACAGTTCATTAATTAAATTATTAACTCTACTAACCATGAAGGAGACATTAATAGAAGAATCATCTAAATGTAACAAAGAGTAATAATGACATAAAATATCATTTAACATTTTAAATTTATTGTTTAACCTGGGATAAAAAATAAAAGCAATGAAATAAACATCCTGAACTGTCCTAAACTAACTAAGCCATTTTTCTTCCTAAACTAACTAGGCCATTTTTCTTTGATTTCATTGATTGCATCTTTATTTCATCTATTTTCTCACCTTCATTGAAGGCACCCGCTACATTCAAAGCTTGTTCTAAAAATTCATGGGAAGTAGGCATATACACATGACTAAAAAGAAAAGTGGCATCATTAAAACTTGTAAAATATACATAATTCTTTCACAAAAATTCCAAGTTGAAGGTAAAAGGCAAATATGAGGAGTAAATTGCGAAGCAAAAAAACATAAAATATTCTTATAATGACTACATTGGCAAAGTATAGTATAGGTTGAACTCCATCTATTTCCTACATCATTAGAAAATCATCTAAAGCGTACATTATTTTGCTTACAAAATCTCGCCACTCTCTTTCTACCCTAGGCCTTAACCATATATGAGTCAATACATCTTTAATTGGACTAATAAATCGCTTTAATTCCTCTAAACCATCTTGGACATATAAGTTCAAAATGTGACAAAACATCTAATATGAAAAAATGGCCCCTCAAAATAAGGACGTCACGAAGCTTTCAATTCATTAATAGAAGTAGTATTAGCACTAGCATTATCAAAGGAAACAGTAAATACTCAATTCACTAATCTATATTCTTCTAGAACATTATTAATTACTAAAGCTTGTCAGGCCGAGCCGATTTTGGTATGGCCCGTTGGTTTCAGTTCAGTATTTCCTTCTCTTTAAAAATAGAGAAATTGGACAAATGGAACTTGTGACTAATGGTTGGAAGACACTATTTTATGTATTTTTAGTATATTTTGTTAAAGGCGGCCTTAATTAGGATTAGGTTTTTGATAGACCATATAAAAACAATTTTTCAGAGAATTAGACTCTTTTCTCTTCTTCTTTTTGTGGCCTCTTAGCATTTTTTTACACGTATACAAAATTTACACCGTGTTTTCTTATTCCATTTTTAGGGTAACTAAACCCCTATTCTAGTTAAGGTATATTTGATATTCAATTTGAAACAACGTGAGATTGTTGTTCTTTGTTTCTAATGAATGATTGCAGCACTTATTTATTTACTTCTCATAGTTCTTTTATTATTACCTTGATTGATTGATGTGGCTAGTTGATTAATTAATTGAATTATGAGAAATTGAGTTGCTCTCATTATTTCTTGCATTGGTAGTAACTGAGTTAAATGTTTATGGTTGGACAACATTTGATGTTAGGAAATTAAATAATCTAGTCTACATAATTCACGGCGTTTTCGGTATTATTGGCTAGAAAAAATTTCTTTCTAATTCTTAAGGTTGCCATAGATTAAATCCTGCAGGATGTTCTGAGGATTGTCTAGTGGCTAGGGAAATAATTTGCAGGCGTCTAGGAACTATGAATGAACTCAAGAAAAATTGGTCATTTGAGTGCGTCACCGATGACAATAACTTTGTTTATTGTAATACTCATTTACTATTTTTAGTATCTATGATCGACTGGCAGGATTGAATGAAGAATTACCTTCACAAGATTTTCATCATAATTGTTTTTTTGTCTTAATTTTTTCATTTTAAATATTCTTACAATTTTATTTTGTCAGTTTATTTTATTAATCAAACAAACCAAATTTATTTATTTTTAGTTCTTGGCAGATAATTAAATTTGGTCTCTGTGTATCAACCCTATTTTCACTTTTATACTCATATTTAGTTGTTGTGCAGTTGCTTTATTTTCAATAGTTGACACCTGATTACAGGTAATCAAAACACTCCAAATGGATAATAGTCTTGAATTCTATAACAAAGAATTCAATAAGTTCTACAAGAAAGAAGGTATAGTGAGGCAGGTGTGTTGTGCGTGTCATAGTAGAAATGTCTTAAGAAGTTACTATAGACTTTTAACATGCATCAGAGTAAACCCCTGACACTTTATTAGCCCAATATTTTAAGTTTGATAGTAGTACATTGCCCAAGATGGACACTGAGGTGGAGTACATATGAACAGTGCCTTATTGTAGTGTTGTTAGGAGTTTAATTTATGCTAAGGTTTGCACTAGGCCAAATATTGTTTATTTTGTGAGTGTTGTAAGCAAGTTTATGAGTAATATAAGAAAAACTGACTTGCAAGATGCCAAATGGATAATCAGATACTTAAGGGTAATGTGTGTTTAGTGAATGAAAGGAATAATGTATCTAATGGATGTTGGGTTTTCCAACATTTCCTAAGACTAATGGCACAAAAAAGTAATCAAGAACACATGAGAAGAATCCAAGATCATCACCAAAATTCAAGAAACACATATATTCATTCATGGTTGATAACTAGTTAATGGAAAAATCAAAACTTTAAAAGAAAAACTCACCTAGTTGGTTCTTCTTGCTAGGCAATGAGGTATATGGGCAACACCAAGAAACTGCAGTCTTAGAATACTCTGAGATGACCTTTTTTACACCGTAAAAGAACCCCACACGTGATTCCTCTACAAAAATAACACACGGATTAGCAGAAATGTGTACTAGCACAAGAGTAAAATTGAATCACCTTAGTTTGTCAAATTTGGATGAGTTTCTTGCGAAAGGAAGAACACCACATTGATCAAAAACTTTGAACAACCTCTTAATCTCACGTCACTTTTGAGAAAAACCCTAAAAATAACTATCTTGATTTGTAGGTGGAAACTCACATATGGAATGGTGTTTGAGAGGGGTGGCACTCATGTGTTGAAAACTAGGGTTTTAGTTGTTTTTAAAAAGAAGATTTTTGACACATTAAACCACTTAACAATCCTAATGCCATTAAGAATTTGTTAAGTTTTTAATTAAAATAAAATTCCTCAAAAATAACCCCTCATGGTCGTGACTATTACGTGGATAAATAAACAAGATTTATCTTTTAATTTATCCAGATTAATCTTGTTTTAATTTAAGACGAGCTTCCTAAATTTTATCCCATTTCTCTTCTTACAAATTTTCACTTAAGACATCATATCTAATAAATAATCTTTGTCTTAAAATAACATAAGAAATGATAAATAATATTTCTCATCCATATTGGGCACCAAAATTGGCCCAAATGGCCGATCTGGCCTAATAGTTGAATTTTGACCTAAGGTGAAAACCAAAAATGCACTTTTTGATTTTTCATCATCCATGTGCAATCTGTAGGACTATTTAATAAAGGTAATGAGTTTAATAACTCATAAATCATAGGAGGTCTCTAGTAGGACATTACGATCACTCGAAACTACATAGCTGACGAACAATGTCAACAGCCCTACTACAATTCAAATACATCCCTTGACCTCTCACATCTTGATTAGCATAAGGCATGTGCCAAACAGCCTTACTTAGCTCTAAATCACTTTTCTTGATCTCTATGATAAAATTGATAAGTTCAAATAAATGACCTAATCATTTCATTCAGGTGTGGCCACACTCTTCCCAATCTTGTCTATCAAGCGACTACTAATATCTGCTCACATTTTCATGAGAGGGTCAATCCCTTCACTTCACTCATGCTCTTACTTGTGATCCTTAGCATACGCAATCATACACATATTTGTCTACCTTTTATGGTCAAGTTAGGCGTATGTCAAAGTACACTAAACATCACAACAAGAGACATAGTGATTTTTATTCTAAGGATAATATTTGACATTACAAATAGTGATCGCTCTCCAAATACAATGTCCTACATTGTGCCTACGCACTTTTCTAGATATCCCAAATATATGTGACCCGTAGAACATGATCACCTACAAAGTATATACTAGTCTTAATTCATTTCTATTCCCATATAAACAAGCGACTAGGGATATTTACAATGTTAATATCATAACTTACAGGTTCTACTATCAAGGTCCTCAACCTTGATACCTCAAGCGCTTAATTGACATTCTTAAATAATTTGTCAAACACATACCACAGGTCAATACATGAAGTCATAAAATAATGCCTCATAATTTTATTACTGAATAATAAAAGTCACAAACAATGTATTGGATTAGGGCTCACACTAACAATGTCCTACTAACACTAGTCCCAATCAGACATAACCCTAATACAAAAAGACCTAACATGACGTTCATGCTTCAGACTTGCCAGTTGCTTGGTCAGGGGATCTGTAACATTGTCTTCACCTGGAACCTTGATCATCTTCACATCTCCTCTTGTAACGTCCTAAAATTTCCATTTAATTAAATTTAAAATAACATAGAAGAAATGAGAATAAATTTTTTGCAAAATTTTAAAATAAAATTTGGTCGAAGGAGAGTGAGAATTGACTTACGAAATTACAAATTAGAAAAAATAATAAGAATTGGGATTGGTGGAACTGAGCGGGAAAGCGGAGCATGAAGTAAATAGCCAAAAGGGCATAACCGTCCAATCGATTAACCTTTATGTAGCTTAGCTCTTGTCTCCTTCAAACACACACACACACACATGGTTTCCTCTCCTCACTATCTCTCCAAAGCTTAAAAATTTTAGTCGCCATCATTCCTCATTAAATCCTACTGTTCGGGGGTTCCAAAATCAGTTGGAGATCGAATCTCGGTAAGCTTTTCTTATGTGTTCTTGATAAATCCCGTTTTTGTTCACTAACCCTAGTTTTCTGACCACAAATCTCTTTCATTTGAGCTCCGATTTGAGAAAATAATAGCTCATTGGAAAGCTTAACATGTATACTATCTAGTAGTAACCATCTTTGGTGTTAAATCTTATTTTAGGTGCCCAAAATTGGTGTTAGAAAGCAACCCCTACAAAGTGACGAGTTTGGGTTTTCTAAACCAGAGTTCGTTTCTCTGTTTTGTCGTTTAGGTAAGCTTCTTTGGTGTCTACTGATAGTGTTTTAAGTGTCAATTTATTTGGGTGTTGGTTGATGAGAGAGATTGGAATAAGGGTAGGATAATGTTTGGGGTTTTGAAAGGAAAGTTTTAAGAATTATGACATTTAGCATATTTAGGCTGGTCAGAATCATAAAACTATACCAAAAGGAACTTGTGAGAAGCATTAATGGTGGTTAGTGAAAAGGGGAGGAATAAGTTATACTAAGGGTAGGTAATAGAACATTAATGAGAGAGAGGAGAAAGAAAGAGGAATTAAGCTACCTAAGCACATATGCATAAGAAGATCGTTAATCTTTCGTCTTTGCATTGTTCTATGCATATGAGGTTAATATGAATTCATAATTTGTTTAATAGGAGGTCCAAATCACGGTAAGGGAGGTTCCCAACCGAGCCGTTAGGCGTTTCTTACGAGGTAAGCAATATGAATGCAACTTTCCTTGTTTTGTATGCTCTTTGTTTGCGAAATGTTTGGATTGATTGTTACATAATGTGATGATTATGTATGTTGCTTGTAGGTTGATTATGATATAATTAATGAGATGATTAGATATGTGGTTTATACGGTTGATATGGTGGATTGTGTATAGTGCTTGTATAGTTGATTATAATATTAAGTGATGATTTTATGTATTGCTTGGATGTTGGTTATAATTGGTTATGCTTGTAGTGTTTGTGGAAGAGGAAACCGATGAGTTGATTACTTGTGTGCATATGTTCATTAGCTATGTTTAATAAATTGGTGAGATTATGTTGAGAATTCCTGTGGTTGAATGGATCATTGGATGTATAACATGGCATGAACTTATATTAATGCATGATTTAGGTTATATGGATGGTGCATATGACATTCTTGCATATTGGGCTTTCAGGAAGCAAAAATGAAAGTGAAATGATAGCTCATAGTGAGCATTGAAATGAGGGAGTGGTTATGGCTCTTGGGAGCGTAATTACGGTTAGTATATATCACATACCATACCATGGCATAGTGGAAAGACTCGGTACAATTAAAAGTGTTCAGGCATGCCAGGCTAAGTAAGGGCAAAATTCAGGCAAAGTAAGGGCGTAAAATCTATGGTCCATAGAACTTTATAACCAATACTCCTGGCAGACGAGGCCCATTTGCAAACGTCAATAATAATGGCCAAGAAAGGGCATAAATTGAGATTAAAGTCTGGGATAATGAGTGATCACATTAAGAAATGCATTAGGGGTCATGCATTTGCATTCATTATGTCACATTTAATGTGACTACATGAGTATGTGCTTGAACGACTAGATTAGTTGCTTGAATGAGGAAAACGATGCCATGAGTGGTAGATTATGGGAATGATGAGCTTGTTATGCTTGTGAATTATGATATGAGTTGTGAATGTGTTTGGGAATGGATTAGTTTTTTGATGACATGGTATGTTGATATATGGTTATATGATTATAGGTTGATTGCATGTGAGTTTATGTGAAGTTAAAATGAAATATGTTGGTTGATGAGTGAATTGAGATGATAATTTGTGATAGTAAGTGTTGGTAAAAATGTGTGGTGTGGTTCTTGATTTTTCACCAGGAAACCAGTGATCCACACATGGTGGCAGCAAAGTACGCGCGCTCGTGGTGATCACGCATACTTTTTCCATGACCACGTGTTTGTTTGCACCGGAACTATGCGATGTGGCGACAATGCTAGTTGTCTACCACCATGCGTAGTCCTGGTTGATCACGCGTGAATCTCTACTTTTGAAGATGCTAAAATATGGATTATGGTTTGAAACTAAATTGTTTTGAGTGTCTGACTATGATTTAATTGTTGAAGAATGTAACATGGAATTGATTAAGTTTCCTGTATTTATTATGAATTGAAATGAAGATGAAGAAAATTGAAATAGGGAATGTTGTCCATTTTGGTAAGTGTTTCTTATTGAGTCTCGCGACTCACTGCTTTTTATGTTTGTCGTGTGGGCAGGGATATGAGGGACTTTTTGGACAAGAAGGTGTAGATCTCTTTGCTTGTATTCGACTCATCTACATAGGAACAAAGGATCGAGGTAGGATGTGCACTAGTGCTAGGTTTGCTCATATCATACAAAAGCTTTGTATTGAATATCGAAAGCGCATAAATGTATTTTGTGAGGTTATTATTGAAATGGGGGTCATTTAGATTCCTTTTCTTTTATAACCCTAAT
>CANYCX010031745.1:0-22348 GCA_948193385.1 Breynia disticha f. nivosa
GTTTTATTTGCTTCCGCTGAATTTTCCTAAACTTGGATTTTCGTTTTGTATGGATGTATTTGATTTGGGGCCCGAGTATGTTTTATGGAAATGCATTTAATTTCTATCTCCTCTAATCTATATTTATGATTCAACTCTGATATTGTTATTATTTTATGATTATTCTATAATATTGTTAATTAAATGGAAAAATGGGATTTAGTTTTTGAGGGTCACAAATAAACCTACTAACATGGATAAATACCTTGGGTTTCTTTCACTAATTGAGAGATCTATCATGGTGAAAATAATTGCCAAGTTGGGACCATCATTTAAATACTACGTGTAAATTTAAATGAATAAGTGTTGCTTTTTAGGTGTAAAATGAAAGACGTATTATTAAGATCATTATGTATGGTTCACCATGTATAATCTAATACATCATATGTTAGGTACTTATGTGATGATTACTAAGTAAGTAATCAATTCCATTTAAAACTGGGAGTAATCTTGTGTGTACGAGAGAAAGATGATGAGTACATTGAAGACCAAAGCTCTCACATGGTGTTAAATAATGTCCATGCATTGCATTAAGAGGAGAAACAAAATGACACAATTTTTGAGTGAAATGGTTATTCTTTGTGAAAATCATCCTTAAGACATTACATTGGGAAGAAGCATGGGCATTGGACAACAACTTTAATATGTTTGCTAAGTACACCTCTGATTGAAAAGTGTACATAGGGACATTTTGGATAATTGATAATCTTCAGGATGGAGTACCAGTAGTGGAAAGGAAAGTACTACTTTTCAAAATGTTGTCATAGTTAAGAATTAAAGTACGCTTGACGGCCCTGTTAAATGCTTCTCAATGAAAAATTATAAGTAGAAACGATTATATTTTCTATGAGATCATATAAAAAGTAGTGATTGTAAAGAAAGTAGGCTCGGGAGGAGTCACATTGTTTAAGAAATTGATAACTTGCTTGAGTAGCAAGTACGTATCTTTTTTAGACAAAATATGAGTAACTAGGTAATAGCATCATAAACTCATATATTGTCCTTGGTTGGTTCACTGCCTAACCTATTTTTTATCAACATGAATGACTTGAGGGAACTCGCACGTGAAAAAAAGAGATCTGTCATGTGCAAGTGGGAGATGTTGGAATTAGCGGCTCTGCCCATAACTAGTTGGGTTGAATCGGGACTAAATACATATTAATTAAGTATTTGAGTCTAGGTTTAATTGAGTTACACGTGTGAACTTACTGTGTAAGTTGTCAACTCCTATAAATAAGGGTTTAAAGGAAACCTAGGTTCCTAATTCAGTTTTCACAAAATGTAAAGAACATACTTTTTTCTTCTTCTCTTCTCACCATAGCAAAAACTAAGTATTTTTCTCTAATGGATCATTCAACAACGAATCAAATATGATAATTTAAAAGGCTGCAATCTTTAACATCCTTCTCACTATTTATGGTTGGTAGTTGGAGGGGTAGGCAACGATATTGTTTGTTTTCAAGGCATCTCTTTTATGTCGCTGCGTTAACAAAGTTAGATTTACATTTACATAATTTACTTTATGCATTGTTAATTTCTCCTGTGTTATGAGATGCCTTCAGCCTACATGCTCTTTATGCAAAGATGGCATATCAACTAGAGACGGAGGCAGAGGGGAGCAGGGGGTACGACCGCTCCCTTGTCTTGGGATGAGGATAAGCATTGCTCCCTCCTATCGCCAGAGCGAGAGGGAGTGGTGCTCCAATTGAACGGTGGCGGCTTGTTGCATAAGACAAAGGAAGATTGGTGAATCGAATAAGAGAAGAGGGATGAAGAAGATGTAGCCAACATTTAAAGGTGGAGTGGGTTTGAAGTAAAAAATGGGCCTTAATACATGAGCTTAATCTAATTCTTTGATTGTGAGAATGTAACATGACTGAGAATATCGATTTTTACAATTACTTCTATGAAAATTAGGTTTTTAACTTTTTATTGTCACACTTCGAATGGTTTTGGTTACTTCTCCACTGGCGCCAATTGATTTGGGTTTGATTGTCATGAGTCCTCTTCACAGCCTCTTGTCTACTAACTTTATCTCAGCAGCTGATTTTAATACTCTAGACCCTCTTGGATATGGTATGACGTTAATTACTATGACTATGTTGTTTTTAGTTTATTTTATTCTTAATTATTAAGTGCTACATTGAGCTTAGCAATGTGAAATGAATCCTTAACTTCATTCGTGTTTGGTTTTGATAGATTGTGAGTTTTGTTTCTAATAATGCATGGATAGGTATTGTATATCCTCCATCAATGTGCTACTGCTAGGAAATGCTTTCGTTGTAATGCCAATTTTCTTATCACTAATGCTTCGTTGTGATTTCCAACATTTTTTTTGTAATAGTGTGTGATGGAAGATGTCAGTGTACACTTCAGTCACTGATGTCATTTTGAACCTGATTAACCAATTAAAAACATCAGTTCGTATTATTGTTTTGTAGGTTATATCCAAGTCTTAATTATATATTTAGTTCAAGGACTTGTTCTTCCTGTTTACGCTGCCTCTTCTTGCGAAAAAGAAACAGCTACGGATATGCGAGGTTCAGTTTCAGACATTGTAACTTGCAGAAAAAGAATAAATGTTGTTCAGGAATTGTTTTGCATATAGATATTGAATCTTCCATTCTTTTAACATGGTGGGAGAGGGACAAAATAGCAAGGTTATATCCAATTTTTTTATTTGACATGTCGCTCTCCCTTATATAATTCTTTTGGATTTGTCACTGATATCGACATGTTGTGTTTCGTCTGACCAATTTTTTTTTCATTGAATCATAAATAGATATCTGAAGTGGAGATTCCCGGATCCGATATTAAGGCAAATAAAATATGTCGAACTTTCTTCATGTAAAAATTATTGTTATTTCATATATCGCGGTATGAAATTCCCTCCAAATATTAACAATGGCGCCGCCCAACAAATTACTTTAATTTGGTCGATTGCCAATTTATCATCGAAACAAATTTAATGCGTACAAGAGCCATGTGAATGGACAAGCGGAACTTTCTAGAATGCATGCTTCTAATTTTAAACACAGATTTACATACCTCAACTGAAGGGCTAAGTTAGAAAATATTCACACTGTGTTTGTACGATGTTATTGGATGGTATGATTGGCATGAAGAGAGAATTTGTGCCAATAGTCGAGTCAATATCGACTAAGCAGTGCCGGGAAGTAATACTATTACATCAAGCGATGGAACCTTGTATATTGTCATTTCAAAAAGAACCGTCGTCTCTACTATTTATTCTCATCTAAATGACTTCTACCGCGGCCGGTTGTGTAAACGTACGAAGAGAACAAGCAGATAAGACAGATGAAGGGTCATTGCACTTGTCTATAAAAAGGTCATCCAACGAAATTAAAATTGCAGTAAAGTTAATGGTATCTGAATTTTGATCGGCAAAGCATGAATTTGTATTTGAAATCATGGATATTGATAGCAATTGCTGTAATGGTATGTGCATGTTTTATGGATGCTTATGAAGCAGTAAAATTATCGTCTAAAGAGGATGATAAGATAGTGAGTTTGCCTGGACAACCAAACGCAAGTTTTCAGCAATATGGCGGCTACATTACTGTTGATCAGAAACAACAGAGAGCCCTCTTTTATTATTTTGTTGAAGCTGAATCAGCTCCCTCCTCAAAGCCTCTTGTTCTTTGGCTAAACGGAGGTAATTCAACTGCCCTGTTATATTTTTTTTTGCTTGACGTTTTGTTTTGGTTTTTAATTACAGGTGAGCAAGAGTTGAGTCATTTACTTCTAGCCTAAAAATCAAACCTGACCTAAAGTTTAAGTTCTTATAGTTTAAAAGAACTAAAAAGGCCCAAAATTTTGGTTATTTCTATTTAGGTTTTTCGTTTTTTCAGACAGAGTCACTTTGGTTCTTCGAGTGTTTTGCTTCAAAGAAAATGAGGCAACTCAGATCAGAGTTTAGTTTAGGAGTTTTTTTGCATATTGATACAAAATTTTCAAATAATTGAAAATGACTTAATAATTTTCAATACAAAGTAAAATTTAATAATACTTATTTTTAACCACAAATTAAAAACTCACACATTAACACATAACCATATATATATATAAGAATATATATATAAAAATAAAAAAAAGTTTCAATTTCCTTTATCTTTATAATTTTCATTCCAAAGTTAAGTAGATTCTCAAAGTTAGAAAAATTGTTGAATCCTTAATGACATCTCAATATTGCAAATAAATAATGTTAGATATTAAATAAATATAAATAATTAACAAAAGTTAAAAATTCAAAGAAAAAAAGATAAAATCAAATATAATTCAAATTCATCAAACTCTTAAATAATTTCTTTAATTTGAATACACTTTTTAACATCTCAACCAAACTTATAAAGAAAGCAGAATTTTAACTGTTATAAAGTTAAAGAACTCATAAGTTAAATCAATTATTTTTTACAATAAAATTAGAAAAAAATATTGAGATAATTACAATAACATTTTAAATGTAAAAATAAATTGTTATATATGTTCAAAGATGTCTAAAAAAATGATAAAACAATTATGAATTTTTTATAATGTTATATTAAGAATATTGCATTAGTTTCATTGTATCATTCAAGTTAATTAAATGAATTTGAATTGGTATAGAAATGAAATAAATATTTTTAAAATATACATTTATAAATATTTATATATTTTCACTACAAAAATAAAAATTATTAGTTTATTATCCACATAATATATATCATTCTTAAGCTGTCTGGTCTTTTTTTTTTTTAATAAACTACATTATGTTGTTATTACAGGACCTGGTTGTTCATCCATTGGAGCGGGGGCTTTCTCAGAGCATGGACCCTTTAAGCCTAGTGGAGAAACTACTCTGCTTCCAAATGATTACAGTTGGAACAAAGGTTCATTCCTTTCTCTTCTTATACTTCCCTCAAATCTTATTTCTTAACTATATCTAATCTTCACTTGCTTCAAAACATGCACGCACGGATAGTAGACTAATTTTAAAAAATAAAATAAAATTAGGAAAAGAGAGGACATAAAATAAAGGAAGTGGGAAAGGTAAAATATGACAGACATCTAATAGACATGACCTTGGTTTGTTTTACAGAAGCAAATATGTTATACTTGGAATCACCAGCTGGAGTTGGTTTCTCTTATTCCGCTAATGCTTCTTTCTACGATTATGTTAATGACACTATCACTGGTATGTGTCCCTCTACAACCTTACTTTCCCTTTCTACATCCATCTATTATTTTCCTGATGTTCACCAAAGTATCGTTGTTAATTCAATTTCCTCCTTGTAGCAAAGGACAACCTCGTATTTCTGGAACAATGGTTTCTCAAATTTCCAGAGTACAAGAACAATGAGTTGTTCATTACCGGAGAGAGCTATGCTGGTATATCTTCATCTTTCATTTAATTAAATCAGAGCTCAGAATAGGACTTCTTCAGTTAATACAGAGCTCCATTATTTTTTCAGTTAATACAGAGCTCCAGTATTTTGATCTGTATATCCTAAATCCTTAACCCTCTTTCCATGATATGTATAGGTCACTATGTTCCACAACTTGCACAACTCATTGTTCAAACAGGACTCAAATTCAATTTGAAGGGAATCGCTGTGAGTATTGCTTAAATTTCTGTAACGAAACCTTAGCAAGTACAGACTGTACAGAGATACCAATATGCTTATAACCAAATTATATATATTCTGGACATTCGAGTTAAACTATTTAGATATTTTCATTATTTCAGATAGGAAACCCGCTACTAGAATTCAGCACAGATTTTAACGCAGAGGGTGACTTCTATTGGAGTCATGGTCTAATATCAGATCCTACTTATGAGCTTCTGACCTCAACTTGTAATACTTCACAATTGTGGAGAGAGAGCATTGAAGGCACATCTTCGCCAGCTTGTCAACTTGTCAACACAAAAATTTCACAAGAATTTCCTCCCAAATCCTTTGACTCTTATGATGTTACTTCTGATTTTTGTGTATCGTATGGTCAATCAAATGTGGCTATTCGTAACAATGGATTGAAATCGGTCTTAAAGTTCTCAGCTTCTAATGTTCTTTCCCTTTACGAAACTGTTAATCACCAAACTGTGAGCTATCAACGATCTAACCTTCTAACTCAGATGTTTCAAATTTCTTTTGGACTAACTAATCGTTTTGCTTCTTCAAATACTTGCAGAATGGTGCAGAGAATATTGATCTCTGCGTTCAAGAAAAAACTTATAAATATTTGAACCAGAAAATTGTCCAAGAAGCGCTTCATGCCCGTCTAGTTGGAATCTCAAACTGGACATTCTGCAGCAGGTATTAAATATCGATCAATAAGTAATGAAAAAATTATTACAGTTAATCTACAATCCATTTTTTGCTATAAATAAATGGGTGAAAGACACATAATTGTAAAGTCGAGTTAAGCTAGATTTAGATCGGCTTTTATTTCCATTTTCTTTCTCTGTTACTATATGCCATACCGACTTCTATTATGTTAAAAACATTATTTAATATTTTGCAGTGTCCTGGAATATGATTCTCATAACCTGGAAATACCAACCATTAATGTTGTGGGTTGGCTCGTTAGTTCCGGCATTCGAGTCCTGGTATACAGGTACGAACAAATGAACTTCATAACATCTTAATGGAACTATTAACTTTGTACTGATTTAGAAAAGCCATGCAGTGGAGATCAGGATTCTGTAATCCCATTCATTGGGACTAGAACTTTGGTGAATGATTTATCCAAAGAGCTAAGATTGAACTCAACCGTGCCTTATAGAGCTTGGTTTGTCGATAAGCAGGTCAGATTTCTACTACATACAAACATGCCCTTTTTTTGTGTTTTCACTCTGTCTCTTCCATGACCAAAAGAGAAGGTAGGTTGGTGATCTAATCTGGAAAAAAAATCATGTGTTGTAGGTTGGTGGGTGGACGCAAGTATACGGTGACATCCTAACTTATGCTACTATTAGAGGAGCCTCTCATATGGCACCATTTTCTTCACCGAAGAGATCACTTGCACTATTTACTGCATTTCTAGCTGGAAAACCTTTGCCAGGAGCAAAATCCAACTAGCCGGAGCATGACTTCTGATTCGCTAATAAAATAGTATAGAAGAGAGAACATTTCTCGGCTTCACCAAATAATTTGTTTCTGTGACTTTATTTAATGCAACATGAAAATTAAAATGTGTACTATCTTCGAGCCTTACATGTATGTAAACCACGATGAGAATCAAGCCAAATTGCCCTTAAAATATCCGGAAAAATTAACCAATGTACTATTTAATGTTTAAATATTGAGAAAATAGCCAATAAGTTTGCTAATTAAAAAAATGACAATTTAAACATTTTATATTTTAAAACTAGTCAAAGTATAAGTAACTGAATTTTCAAGGTCGATCGTGCGTGTTTCAGATTACTAAAATATGGCTGAAATCAAATCTCCAAAATCAAACAAATCATTTCCTTCAAATACTCACTATCGAAAGCAAAAAAACGCTCATTCCTTCCATTATCAATTGAAGAAATCAATACTCAATCCAAGCATTGCTTTTGTTTTTCGAAAGCAAAGAAAATCAAATTTAGAAACATGTTTAAAGAATTCAGACAATGTGCTTCAAACTAGGTGTGAAATCATTTGGAATCTTCATATTGATTAGAGTTTAAAGTAAAGTTTCAATCGAAATTCCGTAATTGCAACATTGTTTCAATATTTTACCTACGTGATTTTATCTATCAGATTCTGTATTTCGTCGTTCAAAATAGTTCTCGTTATCAAAGTTCATAAAAGGTTCACAAATGTTCACATACACCTAGTTCACAACAAAAAACTTAGCAAACTTTTCAATCATTTTTTAGGTTCACAAAGATTCACAGGTTCAAGTTCACACTACATATTATCAGCTTGAACCATATTATAAGGTTTTCTGAGGTTCACATAGCCAACTTCATACAACTTATAAGCTACGATAGTATATCTAAAATTTATAGAAGTTTACAAAGTCAAGTTCACACACATTTTATCAGGTCCTCCTTATTTCTAAGGTTCATAGAGGTTTCCAGATTCAAGTTCACACACATTTTATCAGCTCCTCTTCATATTTCTAAGATTTACAGAGGTTCACAGATTTAAGTTCATACTACATATTATCAGCTTCAACCATATCATAAAGTTTTCTAGGGTTCACATTATCAAGTTTACAAAACAATAAAACTCAATTAGAATACATGTTCTAAGGTTCAAGTAAGTTAACAAAGAATATACTCAATCACATCACAATACATTCTAAAATTCACAGAGGTCACATGATCTTTTTCTAAAAAAAAAATACTCAATTTGAACACACGTTCTAATGTTCACAGAAGATCACATGATCAGGTTCATAAAAAAATACTCAATCACATCTCAAATGTTCTAACGAATTTGCAGATAATCTCTGAGAGAAAGCTACGATGCAAAAAAGACGGATGGATATGCGACAGCTGGAAGACTGCGATTCGAAAAAAAAGGAAACAAAATTTATGGTGAATGGTTTCACGTTTTTTGGGAACATTTGCGTGAAAATAGAAATAATAACTGTATCTTTGATTTTCAAATTTAAGCGTCAAATAAGGAGGATATATGGTTTGGTTATTTTCATAATATCCAAACATTAAAATGACATAAATATAAAACGAATTTAAACTATTGTCATAATCATAATTAACCAACTTAGGGTGTTATATTTTAAAAAGTAAACTTAAAAGAGGACATTGTGGTAATTACCTGAATAAAATTTAATTTAATTTATCAAAATATAGTTATTTACAAATTTGTAGTCATTTTTATTTTTTATTATATTTTATGTAAAATGGACTTTTTGTATATATAGATTTAAATTTAATATAAATTTTTAAATTAATGTTTACTAAATTATATATATATATATATATATATATATTTTAATATAAACTTTTAAATTAATATATACTAAATAATTATATTTTTATAAATTTTATATAGATTAACTTTTATATAGATTTTTAATTGTTTTAGATTAAACATCAACTTTATATAAACTATATATCAACTTTATATACTTAGAATTGAGGTATATTTATAATTTAATAAATAAAAGTGTAAAAAAGTTTAAAGTATAACTAACTTGTAAATAAATAATAAAAAGGAAATATACATAAAATTGACCCTAAATTTATTTAAAAATTTGTGACTATAATTTAAATCGGTTATACAATTTAGGGGCAATTACATTTATACATGAATTATATTATTTAATTGCAAATTAATTAAAAACTATTTTTTTTTGTTTAGTTTGTTTATTTGCATCATGTACGTTTTTTTATTCTTTCTCTTTAACCTTTTGTTTTCTTGTTATTGATAATAAACAAGTAGTTTGATCTTTGTATATGAGAGTTCTCAAACTCAATTCTAGTTCTAACTAATCGTGAAGGTTGAAACTCCTCATAAATCAAATGCCTAATTTGTACTACTCCATAGCACCAACTCAAATCAAATATGTCGACATTAAAACCCAACAAACTTTTCTCAATACACCTGTCGTCTAAACAAAAAGAAAGAAACACAGCAACCCATTAACAATCTTAAAACTATACCTTCACCAAACAATACAAAACCAACACAGAACAAAACCTGAAACTAGTTGTCCTCACCTTTAACAACACTAAAACACTTGCAAAGAAAGGCAAAACAACACCAAAACACCTACAATAGAACATGACAATAGCCAACGTGAAAAGAAAGGAAAAATAGGGGCTCATTAGGTTTTTTTTTCTTTGAAACCATTGCAAGAAAGAGGCAATAACAAAGGAGAAGTGGAAACTGGTAAGATTGTGATGGCAGTAGTTATAAGAATATTTTATAAAAAGGAGAAGAGAATTTTGGTTGTTGGGAGTTTTCTTTAAGTAGTAAAAAAGAAGAAAAGTAAAGGAGAGAAGAAAGAGGTAGTGAGAGATCGAGATGAAAAAAAAAGAGTAGGAAGGAAGAGAGAAGAGATGACATATAATGTGTAAAAAGAAGAGGTCAAATGCAATTAGAAAGTTCACTCTAAATTTTTTTAGAAAAAAAAATTATGTATTAAAAAATTAAAAAGTGTAAATAGTATAATTAATCTTAATTTATTCTCACCACACTCCACTTCTTAGCCCAAACAAACACTACAAGATTCTGTGAATTTAGCGTCCAAAATTTAGCGTTCAATTAAATTGGATGCTAAATTCATGCATTTAGCGTCCAAGTGACGCTAAATGCGCGAGTTGATAAACAAGGTGGCGGGAATTTTTGGCAGGGTCATTTAACGTCTACGTGGATGCTAAATTTAGAGTCCACATGGACACTAAAAATTTAGCGTCCACATGGACGCTAAATTTAGCATCCACGTGGATGTTAAGTTGGCAGAATAATGAACGAGGTGGCAGAAATTTTTGGCGGGGTCACGTGGACGCTAAATTTAGTATCCACGGGGACGCTAATTTTGTGAGGGAATCACCATAACAGAGGACAACCTATGCCATTGATTTGGTATGAAAAAGGGTGGAGTTTGGCCTACTTGCTCCAATGATGAAAAGAGCATGGATAGTAATCAAAACCTGGATGATTTGGATGAGGAACCCGAACCAGAACAAGAGTGGACATTCAATTTAGAGGATGGGTTTTGTCGGCTTAGGCAACTCATGGTGGTTCCTAGTGACAAGCTCTTGGAGGCAATGGATATGTCGGTGCACTATTGATTGCTTCATTATGAATCAATCGAAACATTTTTCTGAAAAAGGTAAGCAATGACTATATCACCAATCTTGATGTGGAGATCATTTGGCACCTTAGGGAAGGGCGAGAGATAAATTTGTCGCACTTGATGTTGAGGATGATAAAAAGGAAACGCCAAATTCTCTATGCCGAGCTTTACCATAGCTCTTCCAAACCTAAGGGAATTCCATTTGGAGCCATAATCACGAAGATCCTTAAGGAGAACTGGATTGACATTGAGGGAGAAGCCTTTACCCTCTATCCTCACAATTGGAGAGTTACAGCGATGAATCTCAAGACTATGAGACTAGTAAAAACGGTTGAAAGAGGATGGATGTATGCTCCCTATGCGAATCATTTTCGTTTGACTCCGGTCGTTGAAGGTGAGAACTTTGATTATGCTACTGCTAAGGGAGTTCGACATGACGTAATCATGTTAGGTATCAAGAGATGGCCGCTTTTAGGAGGGAACTTGGGAAAGTGCGTCAAGAGATGAACACAATGAGAATAGAGCTTAGGGAAGAGATTAGTGAAATGGGTAGATTGATTGAGAAGGTCTCCTCTGTGTTGGAAAAGATATAGGAGAAGATCACTTGCCGCTCCGATGATGTTGCTCAACCATAGTGATGGCTTGGCACCGTCTAGACCCACTTTCCTCACTCCATCATTCACATCTTTTGCATCCATTATGTCATGTTTATGCTATTTATGCATTTGTTACGACGTAGCTTTGGATACTCATATGGACTTATTTTGTTGGCTATGTGTGTTTTAGGACACAAATAGTTGGATATTATTATCATTTTTGTGTCATGTGTGAGTTTAATTTGGATGATTTGCCTATGTCTTCTATGATTCTTGTTTGGTTATGACTTATATGATTTTGATTATGAAAAAAAGGGGGAGAGATGTGTGTAGTGAATTTGATGTTGAGTTTTGTTTGAATGATGTTGATGTTGAGTTTGAATTGAATGATGTTGAGGAATTTGAGTTGATGTTGAAGATAAAGTTGAGTTATGAATTTGAGTTGACATTGGATTCTAGATAAGAATGTTGATTGGTTAACTTTGGTAATAATGTTGTTAGTTGACTTTGCTAATAAGAATTGGTGAATGTTAATGTTAAAGGCTAAATGAGTGAGAGAGTTATATGTTGGTAAGAAATGTTGAAATTGGATTCTTAGTTATGTTAAAAAGGGGGAGAAAAATATTAAAAGGAACTATTTGAATACTTGAAAGCTAGCCACTTGACAAAGGAAACTTTGATCATATATTTGTCACTTTGTTTTTAAAACTATTTTTATCAAATTCACTAAAGTTTTGCCATTATAAAAAAAAGGAGAGATTATTGGACCAATGGTGGTTAACAATGTAAATTCGCCCTAAGTTTTGATATGATTAAAAACTTTATGAATTTAATAAACATAGTATGTAGGTTGGAATTAGAAAATTGAGTGCCTAAAGGATTGTGACAAATGCTAAGGAAGAAAAGACTTGAGTGTAGTCGAAAGCAGTTAAGTAAGAGGAATCTGCGTGGTACCAGTCGACCTATGTGAAGACCAGTCGACTGATGTACTGGAAATTCAATAAGAAGAATAGTAACGGCTAGTTTGGGGACCACAACCCCAAACTAGTCAACTGGTTAGGAAACCAGTCGACTGGTTCTGACCTCTGCCGCCAAAACAGATCAGGAAATCTTCAAAATGATGTAGGGGATCAAAGTACAACTTTTGGGAAGATTTTAAATTTGAATTCAGATGCAGGTTAGTCGACTTATGAGTTTTTCAGTCGACTAATGTGTGTTGTAGGGCAAACCAGTTGACTAGTACAGAGATCAGTTGACTGAAGGTCGAGACTTGGGAAGTCTAAACGCTACTGGAATGCAAATCAGTCGACTGATGTGTAAACCAGTCGACTAGAAGACATAAATACTCGAGTGCGGTATAGACCAGTCGACTGGAGAAGCTGGCAGTGGACAAAAGTTAACTTTAAAAAGTAACTTGAAGTGGTTCACATTTAAGACAACAGGTAAAAACATAAGAGAACATATAAATAGAAGTGTCTACAGAAGACAGAGGCTAACACAAGCACTCTAAAGCATTCATATTTGTCTCACATGCTTTTTGCTCTCATTTCTCTTGTGTTCTTGTAACTCATCTAGAATTTCATTCTAGTTGAGCCTGTTTAGCTTTCTTTGGTTTAATTTAGGGTGCAAATCAGATTGTTTGTAAGGTTGTTTGAGCCAGAAATCAAGTGTAATAAGAAGAGAATAGTGGATTGTTGAGAAAATCCTAAGTGAGATCTTAGGTAGTGGAGTAGGTGTTGTTCACGAACCACTCTAAATAGTGTGTGCATCTTTTCTCTTTTCTCTCACGATTTACATTTGCAATAAAGTCAAAATTTATGCCATTCTTACAACCTCTATTCAACCCCCCTTTCTAGAGGTTGATTCGACACTACAATTGGTATCAAAGCTTGATGCTCATCGTTGAAGGCTTAACATCCTTGAGTAGAAGATCCAAGAATGGCATAAGGAAACTTTGGTGATTTTGGTGTTAATCCAAACTGTCCTCCTTTCTTTAATGGCTCAAACTACTAATCTTGGAAGAAAAGTATGAAGATACACATCATGTGTGAAGGAATCAAGTATTGGATGATCATTATTTATGGTCCCTATGTTCTAAGGAATGACAATGGCTATTTGAAGAACAAACGTGACTATAATGATGAAGATTGGGATAAGGTCTCCATCCATTCTGAGGCCATAAAACTCATTCTTTGTGTAGTTTCCACTGAAGAGAAGAATCACATGGGTTCTTGCACAAGTGCAAAGGACATGTGGGAAAGATTGAAGGTCACCTATGAAGGAACCAACCAAGTAAGAGAGACCAAGATCAACATGTTACTCCATGAGTATGAAATGTTTACCATGAAATATGGAGAATTGATCAACAACATGCTCAATTAGTTTGGAGAAATTATGAATGGGTTGAGTAGCTTGGGAAAGACTATGAGTGATAGTGAGCAAGTAAAGAAGATTCTTAGATCACTTCCCAAGGAATGGGATTCTCATGTCACCGCCATTATGGAATTAAAGGATCTTAATACTTTAGCATTCAATGCTTTGGTTGGGTCATTGATTAACTATGAGATTATCTTGAAGACTAGAGGTGGAAGATCAAAACCTAAGGAGAAGAACATTGCTATGAAAGCTAGCCTACCTCTTTATGAAGAAAGTGATGGTGATCTACATGAAGAAAAAGAAGAAGATGATGAGGAAATAGCTTTTTATGCTAGGAACTTGAGAAAATTCAAGAACTTCAACTCTAGAAGAAAAGAGTTAAGAGGAGGAGATAGAAGAAGGAATTTCAACAATGATAAAAGAAGAAGTAAGGGAGATGACAAGAGGAACAACACAAATGATGATAGTTGCTTTAAATGTGGCAAAAAGGGGTATTATACCAAGGAATACAAGGTTAGGACATCATCAAAACATCAATCCAATAAAAGATATGATAAAGGGAAGAAGAAGGAATCCTTCATTGCTAATTGGAGTGATGATAAAAGGGAAGAGCAAGGAAATAAAAAGACTAACCTAGCTCTTATGGCCAAAGTCATCACTCTAATGATGATGAGGATGAGGTGTCTTCTAACTTTTCATTTGAGTTGAGTGATGATGATGACTTGCTTGAAAGTGACTTGTATGATGCCTACATGAAATTGCAACATGATTTTGAACATGTGCTTAAGATGAACAAGAGACTTAAGAAAGAAAATAAGAAACTTATGCTTGATATTGATGCTTTGAGTGAGAAAGTAAATGAGACTAATAAAATTAAGCATAAGGTAATTGAGAGTGCTTTGCATGAAACTTGCTTGACTAGGGAGGAAGAATCTAAATAATGAAATTAATAGGCTTAAAAATCAATTTTCATATGTAGTTGGTAAATTTACTAGTGGTAAAGAAAAATTTGAGGAGTTACTTTCATTGCAAAGATATTCTATCTCTAAAAATGGACTTGGTTGTGATACATGTAACAAGAATTCATGCTTGATGACTAAATTTGTAAAATCTAGTAAAGTTGAGAATGAGAAAAGTGTTTTGCTTACTTGTGACAGATATTTGAGAATTGGATATAATACTTATGCTTGTACTAGGTTGAGAAGATGCATGAAAGTAAATAGGATTTGGGTTGCAAAAGGAACCATAGTACCCAATGTGGTTCACATGGCTAACATAAAAGGACCCAAGATGGCTTAGGTACCAATAAAAAGAAAAATGATTTCTTTTGTAGGTACCAAGAAGATTAGAGGCTCCACTTAGTACTTAGTATGTGGATAGTGGATGTTCAAGGCACATGAACATGGCTATGTTACTTTTGGGGATAATAATAAAGGTAGAATCATTGGCATTGGTAAATTGGGTAAGGAACCTTTACCAACCATTGACAGTGTTCTCTTGGTTGATGGTTTTAGACATAATCTCTTGAGTGTTTCTCAATTATGTGACATGGAATATAATGTGAAATCTGAATCTACACATTGCATTGTATCAAAGAATGATAATATTGCTTTTGTTGCTTTGAGATGTGGAAATACTTACACTGTGAACTTGCATGAAGATGCCTCATTTAATGAAAAATGCTTGGTAACTCTTGATGATAATGCATCTTTGTGCATAGAAAACTAGGATATGCTCCTTTATCTTTAATATCAAAACTTGCTAAGAATAAAATTGTTAGAGGATTGCCTAGATTGAAATATTCTAAAGAGCATATTTGTGAGCCATGTATGAAAGGTAAACATGTGAGAGGATCATTTAAAGGTAAAATGGAAATGGCAATTAGTAGAGTACTTGAGTTAATTCATATGAACTTGATAGGACCATCTAGGCATGTTAGCTTGAGTGGTAAATTTTATGCATTAGCAATTGTTGATGATTTCTCTGGATTTACTTGGGTAAGATTCATTGTGCATAAGAATGATGCTTTCCATGAGTTTTTCAAGTGGTGTAGGTTGGTCCAAAATGAAAAACGTTTGGCGATAATAGCAATAAGATCGAACCATGGTGGTGAATTCGATTGTGAGCCATTCAAAAAGCTTTGTGACAAGTATGGAGTTGGACATAACTTCTCATCTCTAAGAGCTCCTCAACAAAATGGAGTTGTTGAAAGGAAGAATAGGACCTTGGAGGAGATGAGTAGAATCATGCTCAATGAATATCAACTACCAAAGCATTTTGGGTAGAAGCTATGAATACAACTTGCTATGTCATCAATAGAGTTCATTTAAGGAGAGATAAGCTCAAAACTCCTTATGAACTTTGGAAAGGTAAAAATCCTAAAATTTCATATTTTCACTCTTTTGGTTTCAAAGTGTTCATTCATAACAATGGAAAAGATAACTTGGGTAAATTTGATGAGAAATCAGATGTAGGAACATTCTTAGGATATTCACTTACTAGCAAAGCATATAGAGTTTATAACCATAGAACTAGAGCTGTTGAAGAAAACATTCATGTTAAATTCGATGATCTAGTTTCACCCTGAGGAAAGGTATGTGCTTTTGATGATGTAGGTGTTGAAGAAGGAGTACAAGAAGTAAAAGAGATGGTAAAGGAGGTAGAGGTAAAGGATGAGAAGTTTGAAGATAGAGAAGTTGGTCAAACCTCAAATGCAACTACATAAGCCAATGTGAGGAATCACCCTATGGAGTAAGTAATTAGAAACATTGAAGATATAGTTAGAACAAGGAGAGAACTCAATGGGCATTTGAGCAATTCAGCATTTGTATCTTTCATTGAACCCAAGAACATCAAAGAAGCTCAGGTGATGAACAGTATCTGATGGCTATGCAAGAGGAGTTAAATCAATTCAAAAGGAACAAGGTTTGGGAACATGTACCCTTACCCAAAGACAAGACCATAGTAGGAGTAAAATGGGTGAACAAGATAAAAAAGGATGAACATGGAGAACCGATGAAGAATAAGTCTAGATTGGTAGCTCAAAGATTCTACCAAGAAGAAGGACTTGATTATGAAGAAACATTTGCTTCAATTGCTAGACTTGAAGCAATTCGACTTCTTTGCACCTTTGCTTCACGTAGGAAAATTAAGCTTCATTAAATGGATGTAAAGAGTGCATTCTTGAATGGATACATTCAAGAAGAAGTCCATGTAAAGCAATCTCTCGATTTTGAAGATGTAGATCATCTAGAATATGTGTACAAGCTCAACAAAGCCTTATATGGACTCAAACAAAATGGTCAATTTGTTTATATGATTGATCTACATGTTATTTTGCCATCATATCATGCATTCATAAACACTAAGTAGAGAAAAATGGTCAATTTGGTGCTTGCCTCACTTGAGCAATTAGGATTGACATGAAAGAAAATGGTGAAGGAAAGGAAAAGGCTACTAAAGGGCATACAGGTCGACTAGAATGGAAATTATTCGAGTAAAATGTGCAGGCTCCAAGTTGAAAAGTTCTGAAGCAAATACCAGTCGACTAGCTAAGACACTAGTCGAGTAAACAGAATTTTCTAGGAAATAAGTCAAATAACATGGACACAGGTCGACTGGAAGGTATTTTTCTAGATAATTGGTCGACTTGCACTTCAAGCCAGTCGACTAATAGGTTAGGGAATTTTGGGAAGTGCATTTGGGACTCACTAGTCAACTTTCAAAAATCACCAGTCGACTAGTAGGTCAGGGAATTTTGGACAAGCAGTGAGAAGGCACACCATTCGACGAATGAGTACATAAGTCGAATAAAAGGTCAAGACAAGATTACAAAAAGCTACAGAGCTGATTTTGGACCTATACCAGTCGGCTAGTAAACACATCAATCAACTAGCAATCGGGTAAACTCAGCACAACCCTCGTCCACCAGTCAAATAATTCCTATACCAGTCGACTGGTAATACGGACAGAAGGATAAAATACCCCAAAACTCTCATGTCCCTCACTGTCCTCTAAACACAAACCCTCTGTGCTCGACTTGCTCCCTCTCCAATCGACTGAAAACTCCCATTCAACACCAAAATCAAGCTTCAAATCACTTTACCCATATTTCATACACTTCAATTTCACTCTTCCTTCACTCTAAACACTTCCAAATTTCCTCAAATCACCACATTCTTCCAAAAACCTAACTATTCCTAATCACCTACCATGGTAAGAACTAAAGCTAAAGCTCATAGGGAACCTAAAAAACAATCTCCACAGGAGAATCCCAGCAAGAAATCCCACCTGAAACCTACTAGGATGCGTGGTTCATCATCCCAGGGGGAGCTTCCCGAGAACGTGAACGAGTTCTTCCAATGTTCATTCATACCGGGCAAGAACTATATACAAAGGTAATATCCAAGGAAATCCTCATACGATCTATGAAATTTCATTGGGTTAATCTTATGAATTCATAATATACTGAGTTATTTGAGGAGTTTAGAGAAAAAGGGATTTTTGATGTGTTGGGGTATGAAGATGATACCTATGAGGGTTTAGTGCGTGAATTTTAGGCAAACATGCATGTGGTTATTAGTGGTAATGCAAATCGTGGTACAGTTCTTAGAACTAAGGTGAAGAGCAAGGGGATCACCATAACAGAGGACAACCTATGTCATTGGTTCGGTATGAAAAAGGGTGGAGTTCGGCCTACATGCTCCAATGATGACAAGAGCATGGATAGGAATCGAAACCCGGATTCGGATGAGGAATGTGAACCCCAAATTTTAAAACCATTTATCCAATCTTTTCGTAAAATAATATAATAAAATATAGAGGAAAGAGAAAATATAAAATATGCATTTATAAACTCCGGCCTAAATACATTTACAAACAACAAAATAAAAATATTCAGAAGCTGTAGTTAGTTTGAAAACAAATCCAAACTCAATGCATATATATAATATGTACAATACATGTACAAGATCAAAATAACAAAACGTGATCTCCAGAGCCCATACCTCGGACGTATATCGCTCGTAACTCTGATCACAACAGTCTCAGGTCCAATAGCAGCTACCTACGATCTGCACAATATTAAAACAATCAAACAGAGGTGAGTATATCCAAATACTCAGTAAGTGTTATAAATTTCACTGTTTAAATGAAGTGCAAGGGAATTTCTAGTCAGCACGGGTCGTGCTCGATGAACACGAGGTCGTGCTCATCCTTTATTCCCAGTTGGCACGGGTCGTGACCTATTGAGCACGGGGTCGTGCTCGTCTTATTTTTTCAGATTCATCTTAAGTACGAAGCGTGCTGTTAAAATTGATCCCAACACATGGTCAACATGGGGGTTGTGTTGAGCTTCTGGTTTGTACAATTACATTTCGATTTAATACAAAAAAGTAGCAAATAAGTTATTTTATTCAGGAGTATAACCAACACAACATATATACCATATTTAAATTGAATGGTATCCAAACAACACATACTTGCTTGCTCATATAGTCATCTTACATGCTAAAACATACTTACATATTTGTACCAAACCATAACACTCAATATCATCACCAGAGGTACAATCAACAATATGCATCATCTAACATAGTATTCAAATCTCATATAAATGCAAATGATGATCCTAATGCGATGTCAATGCAACCGCACACAATATGCCCCAAGGTGGTATTGTCTCATTTTCTTTTCTTTTTCTTTTCATATCATTTTTCCCTCGGTCCTAGACCGGCATCGAGCCCAGCTCGGAATATCATCGATCTCAGACCAACATCGAGATCTCTCTCAGAATAATCCTTAGGCCTAACCTAGGATATCGGTCAAGTTTCACACAATGAAATGCAACACATATGAACCAAATGAATTCATATGGCCACCAACTCAAATCACATATATGCTAACAAAGCAACTCATATGCTTTCATATCATCAAATCATAATTATATCAAAGGCATGGCCAAATATGAGCATATCATCATAGTTCACATATAGTTAAATATGAACATCATGGCAAGAACATAATCATGCCATATCAATACAATAACCTTAATCATGCTCATATAGGATCAACTCAAGTAGTAAATCACAATTCAAGCTATTAATTGTTATAAGAAAATCATATATAGATAAGCATTCATAGTTTATAAGATCACTCACTCAAGTTCCTAAGAACATATAAGTACTCAATTTAACAATGGTAAGTGTAAGAACACTTACCTCAGAAATCGTACGAAGTCGACGTCGGGCTCAACTTCTATCCAAAGCACATATAAATCCTCCTATACAAAATAAGACTTTTAATGACTTATTTACTTATTAATTTTATACTTAGAATCATCAAACACAGCCCCTAAATTTCTATTCTAATTTCACAGTACTCTTTTCTTAACTTTAAATTCCCATACTTTCATTCTCAATATGATTTAAGTGATCTTCTCATCCATAAAATTATATTTAGCTCCAATCCAACTAAGCAACATCAATAAACAATTCTAACTCAGTTTTCATCCATAACTTTCAAAATTACAACCACCTTAAAGTAATTCAAAACTTAACAATTAAGCTTATGAACTTACCTTAGTGACTTTTGCTTTCAATTTGCAAGAAAATATGTTGTTTCTTGCTCTCAATACTTCCAACCAGTATATCTAAGGTTTCCTTCGTTCTCTATTGCTTTGCTTTGTGATTTCTGTTCTATTTACGAATAAAATAGTACACTTCAGTCGATTGTTCATAACAGCCCAGTCGACACGACCTTGGGCACAGGTTGTGCTTCAGGTCATGTTGTACTTTTCAGCATGAGTTCTAAAATCATCGTGCACGAGATCCTACTAATTTAATTTCCAGATGATGAGCACGACGTCGTGCATGGGACTCTGCTCATACTCTGTTTTCTGCATTTTTCTTTTTTCCTTTCTATTCAATTCTATTTTAATCTATTTTTTGTATAGATTAAATCTAATAAATTTCAGGGCATTACAACTCTCCCACACTTAGGAAATTTTGTCCCTGAAATTTAAATCGAACGAAATTGCAAGCAAATCTAATGAACTTAAGTATGGTATATTTATATATAACTTACCATACTTATAAATAACCTTAGATTAGTAGCAAAACAACAGCATAACAATAGCTACATACCAAGTACTATCAGATTCTAGGATCAGAATATAACTCAAGCCTCTAACTCTGTGTCCGGAAACAGATATGGATACTGCTGTCTCATATCAGAATCAACCTCCCAGGTAGCTTCCTTTGGCGAATGGAAACTCCATTTCACCAGTACCATAGGGATCTCTCAAATCTGTAACTGTCTCAACTGTCGGTTTAGAACCTCGACAGGCTCTTCCTCGTACGATAACTCCTCTGTTATCTCCAACTCTAGAGCTCTAAACACATGACTATGATTAGATCGGTACCGTCTCAACATAGAAATATGAAAAACATCATGTAGTCGGGATAACTCGTTTGGTAATCTCAATCTGTACACCAGTGGTCTCACTCTCTCAATAATCTCATACGGTCCAATATATCTAAGACTTAACTTTCCTCGCCGGCCGAATCTGATAACACCTTTCCAGGGTGAAACTAGCAAGAATACTCTATCTCTGACCGAATACTCTATCTCTGACCACATACTCTATCTCTCGAGTATGTGCAAAATACAATATTGGGAACGGACGTCCCTTTAACAATCCACACTTTCTTTACTTTGATGCACTTTCTTAGACTAGTACAATTATATGCAACATGTCCTATTTTTAAACACCTAGTACATGATGGCAATGTGGATGCATACAATTCTCTCATTCTTTGATAAATTTGCTTATTAAAGATGAATCTCTCACAAAAGGATCACAACATAAACCATTCTTTGATATAGAATACCTTTGCAATGGCAACAATTTTTCAAACTTCTCATTTCCACTAGTGAACTTACCTACCACATATGAGAATTCTTTCCTAAGTCTTTCAATTTCATTTGATAGTTCATTTTGTGTCTTTAGACACTCAACACACATATCAACACCATACTTTCTATCATGAACTACCTTATCACAATCACAGGGCATACTCAACTCATTCACTTTTTCATTTAGCAATTCAATCTCATTTTCTAGGTTCTTATTTGTAGACCTAAGTGATTTGTTCAATTTCAAGATCTTTTCAAAATCACTTTGCAAGGTTAAATAAGCATAATTTAAATCACTCTCAAACACATCATCATTATCATCACTCGAGTCATCAAAGGTTAAATGAGTTACCTCATCCTCATTATCGCTAAACAAGGAGCTTTGTTCCATAAGAGCTAAGTTGTTCTCCTCGCATGACGGTTAATCTTCATTTTCTTCACTCCAACTAGCTATGAGGGCCTTGTCATGGAAGCTTTGAGATTTTTCGGATAGGTGGTGGTTTCGTCAATCCTTGGCAAAATGAACCTTCTTGCCACATTTGAAACATCCATCATTATTGGAGCTTCCTTTCTTGTCATCTCCAAGTCTCCTACGGTCACCAAAACCTCCTCTCCTTCGATCACTTCCACGAAGCTCTTTCCTCCTAGAGCTCATTAGATTCTTA
>CANYCX010031806.1:0-16231 GCA_948193385.1 Breynia disticha f. nivosa
TAATTATATTATCAATATTTTATTTTAATTAATTAATAATTTAATATATTTTATACATAAATTAAATTTTCCAATATAGATATATTTATTTATTTATTTTTATATTTTTTATTTTGTAATTATTTCGTTTTTTTAAAAAAATTTATTACAAAATTAATTTATCATTTCATTACACTTAACCACATAACTTCATTCTTCCATATTATTATCCAATTATTACAATCAATCATTTTCATAATCATTTTTTCATCATTTAATTTCTTTCTTTTTTTTAATTAATGACAAGTGACATTCCAAGGGGGGAGTTTGGAATGTCACTTGACATGACAAAAACCACCATAATTTGAGAAATATTTTTCAAACCACCACAAAATAAGAATTCCTAAAAAACCAACCATTATTTGAGAATTATTTTTTTTTTTTACTCTTTTACGGGAAAATGCCCCATCATCAGTACTGTCATGTATGTCTTTGGCATTGTTATAATGTGAAGATATTAACTGTCGTTATTAAATCATGCCATAACAGGTTCTGAGCAAGGACAATCCTCTTCGTAAAACATATGTTTATAGACTAGACGTTCGGGTGACTTCTCGGCGGATAGCGGTGGTGGTTGCTCCTTTTGAAATTCTTCCTGATCCCTACGTTGGCCTTGTCAAGCATATATGCTTACCAGCTTATGTGTCGATGGTCCGAAATTCAGTGGAGTTCTTTCATAATGCGTTCAAGTTTGTTATCTTTCACATGGCATTTGTATGTTTCCTCTTTTTTTTCTACAGGTAACATGTTCCTTATTTTTGTTTTGTACTTTTAGTCATTATGAGGAATATTTAGATGCAAAATTTCCATTTGGATCGTACACACAAGTATTTCTAGCTACTGAGATGGTTGCATCCTCATTAAGTTTAGGAGCTTCAATAAGCATCTTTAGTTCTCAAGTTTTATATGATGAGAGAGTTATTGATCAGGTTTGCGCTTTTGCTGTCCTCTTTAATTTGAACCTTTTACTATTTGTTGGAGATTCTTCTATTGCTTATATATGTATGTGCATGTTATTTAAGTGTTATTTACATGAGTGTTAGATGGTTGTATTGAGGTATAGTAGTCAACAGGTGTTCATATTACTTTCTTCTTTGATTCTTTTTTGGTTTCCATTGAATGATCTATGCCTATTTTTTTTTGTCTGAGCTCCGGTATCCTCGACCCACTGGGCCGAGACTAATCCAGTTCGGGAAGGGTCCCGGGTGGTTAGATTTTATTCCCCTCCCAAACGGCGTTGCGGGAGATCGAACCGCAATCTGCCCTACCAAGTTCAGCCTCAGGCACCACTGAACCGAGACACGTTTGGTGAATGATCTATGCCTATATCTACACACTTATGCACCTTCTCAACTGTTTTTAGCCCTTTTCTTATGTACTTTTTTGGCCCGCTATGTTTTCGTTTGTATAGACAGTAGACCATTTATCCAAATGTCAGCTTCTTATGGTTCTGCTCATGCTTAGTTTTTAAATTATTAATTATTTGTCTCAATTTTCATCCTATAATTAAATGCTAACATGGAATTGCAGATTTTGGTACTCTTAACTTTTTACATCATGTGTGCTATTTTCTGATTTGGTAAATGTTTTCAATAATCAGTAGCAAAGTGTTGACCTTCAAAATGGTTTCTGGCAGGAGTGTCAAACAGCTTTTGCTCTTGCAAAACAATGATTTGGAGTTTATATCACCGCTGAAGAACCCAGTCATGGTAAGATGTTTGGAAATGATTTATCTTATGTCCTATGGAGGTTAAACAATTGCCTTAAGAGTTATGACAATTGCCCACTGCATCTTATGTCCTATGAATTTCTGACAGATTTATTTATCAAAAGGATTTTAGGAAATATTGAGGCTCGTTATCGAAGATACAAGGTTAGTATTTAGCAACAATCTGATATGTCAGACATAGTGCGGTATGTCATTGGATCTGAGTCCGTTTTCATTTTAATGTAAAATTGTGAAGTATGTGAATGTGGACCTTATGCTGAATGGCGATGAGATCAAGTCTTCAACTTGTTCAGTTATTATTCTTTTTATTTTATAAGTTGTGACCAATACAACTTGGTGGTTTCATTTTGCTTGCATTTAGTTTAGACTAGTTTTTGATAAGACTTAACCACCATTTTGTGGGGGTGAGGGGTATATTTTATATGTAGTGTATGTATGGCATTTTATTTGGCCGAAAGTAGAGAGAAGTGATTACAATTTTATTTGCCACACGCTGCTCATTTTCACATGCCCTAAATATTTTCTATGTTTACTAGGATCAATCTAGAGTTTATTGATATTGTACTCAGACAGGGCGGTTGCATCTTTTTGGATATTTATTGTTTTGACTTGACGAACTTCAGCTAATCAAACTTCAATTAGAGTTGATAAGATTTGAAAGATTTCTGGTATTGTGGTAATTGATTTCTTGTACTTATTGTTTTCAGCTCAGATTATTAGGATGTATTTCCCATTTGATCATCTGATTTTCTCGGGAAATAAGTTGGTGCAGGGTAGAATTACTAGAAGATTTTTTTAGCATTATACTTTACTGGGTTAGTTGAACTGCAAATTTTCAGGGTGTGGAATGTAATCTTAAGCATTTGATGCATTGGCAGGCCAATTGTGCTGTTTGTAAAGCTGATGACAGTGGTGCAACAGCTTTAAGCTCTTTCGCCTCCTGTAAAGATTTGTATGGAATCCATTGTATGGGTTTGTATGGAAAGATAAGAACTTGGAAGTCGGTGAGTAAATTTGCAATAGCTGTTTTTTGATAGAAGCCTTTACCTAAGTAAAATTCTCATGTTATGTTGGTGTTCGAGAAGGTGGCAATTCTTCAAATGTTGGAAAAGCAAATGGGACCTGAGTCCTTCTGTAAGGTAAGGCTTTAGTCACTGACTCGTGCTTTATAATACTTTTTCCGTCACATTTTAAGTGTAAAGAGGGCATTGCAGGAAACAATAAATTATATTAAATAATTAGTAGTACACTTATTTTGGGACTTCCAAAATGTCATTTAAAAATGAGACGGAGGGAGTAGTTTTTTATTTCTCTATTTGCTTGTTGGAGGTTAAGTGATGTTTTTGTCATCTCTTTGTCTCCATGAGTTAGATCTAATGCACTTAACACTTGTGAAGCAGGCTTTGATTGATTTACTATATTGTTTTTGTCTCCTGGGTATTTGATAGTTCCGTCTGTATAAAATACAGGCCATTCATATTTATCTGCTGTGTTCTGTTTAATGTCTCATGAAGATTCATGAAATAGAAGTATTTAGATTATGCCAATTTATATTTCTAATAACTTTGTTGTTCATCTCTTTATTTCTTTCAACATGTAGATTTTGCACAAAGTTGTTTGTCGAGCTGGGGATGTAAACCCCGTGGTAACGCTAAGCACAAAGGAGGTGATTACTCTGCTTCATGATACTGACATAATTTTTCATTATCACATGTTCATTATTTTTCCATTTTTGCGCATGCCAATGTGGTACAAATGGTCACTTGTTCATGTTTTATGATTGTTCTGAGCCTTTTTAAAAGGAAAATGAAATTGTGTTAGATTGTGAAATCATTTGTCTTCATCCTTGTAGTTAATTCCATGCTTGGAATTATTATGATGTTCATAATGTTTTGAAATGGGAAATTCATCTTTTCTTATGTCAATACATTCCTCTAAAGTAGGGAGAAAAATTACAGTGTGGTTCAAAATGTTAGAACTCTCCGCTAGAATTGGAAGAAATTACAGTTTGCACTCATATGTGCCAAATTTAAAGCAAGCATTTTATCTCTTTGGCATTTGCTTCATTTGTATTTTTTTTCTTTGTTTTTAGCTTTTAGGGATTCTTGACAATCATTTGTTTGGGATGATCCTATAATTTTTGGGTATTGGTTCATTTCTATTGGCATGTTCGCAGCACAGTTCCAGCATTTTACTACAAAGTTTGGAAATCTTGAGCGTCCGTTCGTGAGAGTTCTTCCCTCGATGGGTTTGCTCATGTCTATGCCCTGTTTTAAGGTATGAACAATTAACAAATTGCTCATACCAACAACAGTGGTATACATTTCTGGTATGCTTATGTCTGCCTTTTTTCTTGTGGTGTTCACTCTAAGGATGGGTTTTTCTTACAACAAAAAGAAAAATATGGTTGAATTGGCACTTTTCCGTGAATGCACAGCGACTCCTGATGCTAGTGCATTGGTTCAAAATCTGATTCTGAAAATCGAGATGGTGATGGTGGATGGCCTGGGATGATGAGTATTCGGGTTTATGAACTTGATGGTATGTATGATCATCCAGTTCTCCCTTTATCAGGATATATGTGGCAGTTACTGGAAATTCAGTGCCACACAAAACTTGCTGCTAGACGCTTCCAGAAGTCAAAGAAGGGCTCTAAACTTGATGGCTCTGAAGAAAATGGGGATGCTGTACCAGCGGCAGATTTGCGTTCTAGGTATTGTTTCATTACCATGGTTTTCTAGTTAGTTAAAGTTAAATGACTACTTATATTGTTGTGAGCATGACATTTTTTTGATATTGCAGTTTGGAATCTCCCTTGTCTTGGGTGAGGGCTGATCTGAGATGGAATATCTAGCTGAAATTCATTTAAATCAACCAGTACAGATGTGGGTATGTCATTCTGTGACATGATATAATGATATTTAAGCGTGCATGTTATTCTCACTGGCTAATTATTGTGATTCATTAGCAAAGACATTTTGACCATGGATAAGTGAATTGTGATAGCATCTTGATTATTTTCTGATTTTAATTTTGTTTCTATTTGCTATTGATATATATTGTATAAATAAACTGTAACAAAAAGTCAATGTCCTTATGAGTTTTATGGCTAACTCGTTTCGGTAGATTTTTTTCATGTGCCTTTTTTGCACTGTGCAATATATCTTCAGGTTTTCATTGCAATGATATGCTTAATCAAATATTGTTTTTAACCAACAGGCAAACAATATGACTATATGCTGAATACTGGTGCTATAGTGAGATCTTGCTAATTCATTATATTGTAGTTTTTATGGATATGTAGCAATGAGCGCGAGTAAAATATTTGTGTACAAAGTAGGCTGCATTGCATAAGAAGCTGGCTTTTTAAGCAATAAACCAATTTTTTTTGTATTTTGACTAACATAACAAAGGTTCTATGTGTCAGTCACTGCATTTTTCCTGCGCTTTCTTGCATTCATTTGATGGTATACGTAATCCAATTTTTTGCCATGTGAACCAAGATCAATCAGCTAGAGAAAGATGAAGATGTGGTTGCTCAGTCACAAGCAATTGCAGCACTAGAAGCTTTACCACAGCTATTCTTCTCTGTTGTGAATGCTTTGAACAATATCCTGAGTGACTCAAAGGTTTAGCAAGATAGATCAACTTGGTTTTTAATTCATGCTTCGTTGAAATGCATCCGGAACTGAAACTCTTCTATACTGTCAAGGCCTTCTGGAGAGTTCGAATTGAGGCAGCATTTGCATTGGCCAATACTGCATCTGTGGTATGACAGCATTCGTGATCTCTTATGCTGTAGTACTTATAAGTGCATTTGCTTACTTCTTGTTTTTATACCTTCTCGTGCTGAGACACATCTAAAATTTGGAATATAATATTCTTGTGTGGTATGTCATGAAGCTATCTCTAAGAAGATTAAAAGCTTCTTATATGTGTTGTGGTACAATGCACTTTTGGTTTTGCCTATTCTGTTGTTACCATCAAAATGTTTAAAGGGAAAGCCATCCCTGCATTGATTGTTTAAACTGTTTCCATTCCTCCTGGCATGTTTCTCAATGATGTGAACATGCTCAAATTTTTTCTCCTCGTTTGATAACCTCTTAACAGGAAACCGATTGGGCAGGTTTGATGCACCTTGTGAAGTTCTATAAAGATAGAAGATTCGATGCAACCATTGGACTCCCTAAGTAAGCTTCTTAGTCCTTGCGTGACTTGTTTTGATTATACTGTCAGCATCCTTTATATTTTGGTTTTCCATTTTGATTTCTTTTCCAGGCCAAATGATTTCCATGATTTTCCTGAATACTTTGTTCTTGAGGTAATAAAATGAGGTAGGCTATGTAAGTTCGTGCATGTTTTAATGTAATTTTACTCGTGCATGTTTTAATGTAATTTTACTTTCCATGTCATTGCTTGGGATAACAATGCCCTATATCTCTTGTGCCTTGGGTATTTTGTGCAAAGACTATGATGCTCTTTTATGTAAATCGATGGTTTTATGTATCTTGTTGCTCTTGATCATTGAGGCAAGGATGACCCCAAGCATTTCTGAATGTTAAGAATTAGTATAGTATATCGATATCAATTGTTTCTTTTTTTGTAGGCTTTTCTTAGAGACTTTTCTGAGGCTATCACTACTGCAGAGAATGATAAATGTTATGATTTATTATGGATAATCCTAATTCTGAGTTGATGCTTATATTTTATGATCCACCCTCATGTATGTCCTTTTGGCCCCTACAGGCCATACCTCATACTGTAGCTATGGTCAGGGCTGCCGACCAAAGTAGTCCTAGAGAAGCTGTTGAATTTGTATTGCAACTTCTTAAGGTGAATTCTGTTGTTACCAATTTGAACTTCAGTTACTCGGCAGTAGTTTCGAAATGATCTTATGGGGGTTTGTTATTCTTTGGCAGTACAATGACAATACTGGAAATCCTTATTCTTGGCTTGCCACACTTGTACAATCAGTTGGTGAACTTGAATTTGGGCCACAGGTTCATGAAATAATTCTCTTTCTTTTAAACGCTCTAATTGCTTCTCATTTGTTATGCATGTTCAATCTGTCTTTTTAAGCTCTTTCAATGAACTTGGGCAGTTGCACCCTGAATAACTGGGTGGTTTAAAATTCCCTTATAAGCATTTGAAACGTTTTATCTATCAATTTTCTAGATTGGAAGTTTGTTATTTCAATTTTTCGGGATGGTGTTTAAAATGCTTTTCAATGGCTTTTGACTCTTTTGAACTAGTTTAAGATATGATTTTAATGCTATTACATATTATATCCTTTTTTTTTATGCCAATATTGTCTCAACCACTTTGATCTTTTGTCACAAGCAGTTCTAACTTATTTTTTTACTTGTAACTGGTTGTCAGAGTGTTCTCTTTTTGTCATCTTTTCTCAGGCGGATTGATCGGCTTTTGCAATTTGACAGGTGCTTCAAGTATATTATTGATATGATACATTGTACAAAAAAAACTTATATGACATGATACGAAAAAAACTTGCCACTAATAGTCTTTTGGAGTTTTGGTATTGGTGTTCTCTAGGTTGATGGCCAGTTACAATGGAATCTTGACAGTCAGTTGAATTAGAACTTTGGCACAAATTGCAATCAAACTTTCTGGGTCTGTTCATATTGTAAGTGCCCTCCATTATTTGCAAAATTATTTATCCTTTCGATTCTTTTATCATTCTTGTTGACTTCTTTGTTTCTGCAGGATCATGTATGTGAACTTATTAAACCTTTTTGGGATATTAAGACAATCTGGCAAGTTCGAATTGAAGCAAGCTGAGCACTTCTTGACCTGGAATTCCATTGCAGGGGCATTGATGCTACTTTGTCAATGTTTATAAAATATTTGACTGATGAACCATCCTTAAGAAGTTTTGTGTTTAGTCTTGTGTATGAATTAACTGTTTTTGAACTCTTTTTGCTTCCGTTTCTGCCCTAAAATCTTCCTGTTTTCATTGTATCGGAAAAGCCTTTTATTTAGGAGTATATTCTGATTGTATTTCCATTTCTGGTTTCAGTACAGGTGAAGCTTGGAGCTCATGCTATGCGGTTTTGTCAACTACAAGATGGATGTGGACTTAATGATGAAATCCAGAACACAACGCTCATTTCTTTGCTGCATCTACTCGAAGGAAATATAGCATTCAACAATGTATTTCTTCGGCATCAATTATTCTGCATTTACCTAATCCTTGCGGGAAGGTGTGTACTGATTTCCATTTTCTGCTTATCTGTTTAGGAAATCATAGCAAGATAATCTCTGAGTTAGATGATTTCTACACATCTTATAGGCTGTCAGGCTTTAGTCCTATTATCTTCTGAGGCTTAGTCATTGCTCCTCAGTAGGTTCTTTCAAATTAATTGTCGACTAATCTTATAAGCTGAGGCATTAAAATGGGGAAAAATTGCATATGGATTTGTTTTCGCTTTAAAATACTTTAAATCCCTGTTACCTGCTGTGTTATTTGAGTCCTGTACAACTTTTTTTTTTTTTGATTAGTCAGTCTTAGAAGTTGTCTATGGATTGTTTTGGTTGTTGGTGAAACTTGGCTATGCATATCACAAAGTTGTACAAGTTCTGGCTCTGACCTTTGCTTTTCAGACCTCCCACACTCTATAGAGTTCCCACTCCCAGAGACAAATTGCTGCATGTCAGTGATGCTGAAACTTTTGAACCAAAGAATACTTTTGCAACTCCTGCGCCTGTTTTGGACGTAAACCTTGTGGAACCTCTTGTGCCGATGTCAATATCTCCACACAATATTTTAGCCGTTTCGGAGATTCCCAAGGAACCGTATACAGTTTTCAATAATGATGAGCATAGAATAGATCAGACTGCTCTCAAAAATAACAAAGAAATAGAAACAAATCCGATCAATTTTGAACAGAAGTTGGGTTTGATTGCTCCGGAAGTTCTAAAGAAGCAGATACCATATCTAACAATCAAGTATGAAAGAAGCCCGTTGTGAAGATTAGAGTCAGACAATCAGCTGCTTCCAGTAGAGCTGAAGAGGCTGATAATCAAACCCTTGAGAGGTCTCTAGGCAGACAATATGAAACTGACCGTGGGGCTACTAGCTCTGTTTCTGTGGATGCACCCAAACGAAATTCTGCTGCTGAAGCTGTGAGCATTAGCAATCAAAATCTAGATGAGTTCAGCTCAGGTCTTGATCGTGGATCTCGGATGACTGCAAGCATTGGAAGTGCAAAACTTGCAGGCGATGATGATGATATTAGAAGGGAGCTTCGTTGCATAGCTGATTCAAGCATAGTTTCTGCAAACTTGCAGCCAGAAAGTGAACATCCATCTTCAGTCGCTGTCGAGCCGGATAACGAAGTAGATGCTGATGCTCAGAAGTTTACCAGTCTACAGTCTCTTGCAATTGGAAAGATTGATGCAGAAGGTACCATGGCATCATCCTTTCACGAAAAATATGAGAAGAAAAAGAAAGACAATGAAAAGAAAAGGAACAAGGAAGATCGTAAGCGGCGGCATCATGATCACCCTGAATATCTACAACGGAAGAGAGTTAAGAAAGAAAAGAAACGGAAGGTGAAGGAACTGACGAAATTGTTGAGTGAGGAAACCAAGTTACCCGCCGGGGAGACATCGAGCAAGAAAGAGGAACCTTGGACGGAGATGGCAGTTGCAGTAGGGGTGAACCCACTCCGCCAAACCCAGTTGAACTCAATTAGTCTCAAAATTTTTAACTGTTTACTCTTATTGTTATCATTAATTAAGAATAAATTAGTAATTAATTTATTTTTCTTAATAATTATAATTAAAAATAATAATTGTCTTTTTTGCAATACCAACTCTTTAAATTATATTATCAAACATTGTACTACACTGCACCTCTCTATACTTTAATAAAGTATGTGATTATATATGAAATAAGTAGAGTGTAAGTGTTTTTATTATGTTTTTATTATGTGCCTTCTATCCATTAAAACATAATAAGAGCACATATTCTAGTTGATCTCTTGATATGCTAAACATTGCTCCTAATTTATTAAACCAAATTAAGAAAAGCTATCTCATTTAGCAGTAGGGTCTTTTCGATGACGGAAATTAGACAGAAGGACATAAATGACTCTGACACTGTGGCCTCACTTGGTTCAAAAGAGTAGACTTCTTAGGAAGTTCATTTTCCGGAAAGTTGTATTTCCTGGGAATTAACTTCTTGGGAAGTAAAAGCATATATCTTTGTTTCAAATTATACTTCATGGGAAGTAGATATTATTTATTAATTTTTTTATAAATTAATATTAATATTTACACAATTGTCCTCGTCGATAACCAATTAGATATTTTATAAGATAAAATCAGAGCTAAAATAGTAAAAAACGTTAAACTTCCTTAGGGAAGTTCAACTTACCTGATTTTGCCAGGTAAGTAACTTCCCTTAAACAGGAGAAGTAGACAGTTTGACTTCCCAGAAATATGACTATAAAAATTCAACTAAATAATATTGTTTTATACACTTTCCAAAAAGTGTAACTTTCTCTCCTTACTTATCCTTAATCAAGCGAGTCCTATATTTTTATTCAAAATTTTAAAGCATTAGATTTTAGGTTTACGCTACTTATAAATTTTTATTACACTCCACAACTCTCCGATATGAAATTCTCATTTATTTTCTAACAAAGTAAAATATTAAAATGTTGAGTAAAAATGAAAAGATACGGTGTTGTTGTTGGAGGGAGATCTTGAGTCAATATCAGTAACAGAAAAGTGGCGATAGAGTAGAGTAGAGAATAGGACGATCTTTGAGGAAGTTGCCGTTCAAATTCGGTCCTCATTACTGACAAACAGTAAAGAGGAGAAATAAAATTGGTGTTGTCATGTTTGAGTAGGTTATAGTTGGCTACAAACAAGGGTGGTGACAAACAGTGATGCTATTTTGGTCCCTTTCAAATTATATATATACTCTAAAACATCTCTACATTAATCCTTAAATTAACAACCTCTATTAATTTATTTCGATTATGAATGTAGTCAGTTCGAAAGGTTAATAATTTTAATAAATAAATATCTCTAATCAATTCTTAAGAAATTAAATCGCTCAATATTATTTTCAAGACTGAACACCATATGTCAATTTTACATTTTTAAGAAATTAAATCGCTCCATTATGTAGTTGAAGTGTAAGCATTCTACAGCATATTTAATGTGCAGTATTTATACGGTAACGAAACTAACATGTTACGCGTCACAGCGGAATAATTGAACCACGCAAAAAATCCTCAATCACGTTCTGGATGCTCCTTCCACGGATATACTGTTGTATATCGAGTTAGAGCGAACTCGTCTTCCCTTCTGATCGTAGTCTTGCGTATTGGACAGGAAAAATCAGAATTTCTCCTCACTTTCTCTCACCCAAAGAACTCTCTGTTTTATTAACTGCTGGATAATGGGAAGTGTTATTACCCCTTGTATAATAAAATACTGAAAAGTCTATTATACCCCTCCACATAATTTATATTACATGCATGTCCTACATGAAGTAATAAGGAGCATCAGGGAAAATATATTTGTTTTTATATGTAGCAAGTAAGTTAATTATAAAGGGTAGACATATCGCTTGCACAGAGTCTTTTTTCAAAGGCACGTGTCGTTTTGAGAACTTTCGGTTTTGGAGAAATTTGTTTCAAATGGTGGGATGAGTGTTGCTTAAAGACTGAGGACTTTTGGTTGAAGTTGTATGGATTAAAGTCAAAGACAATGGTACTAAGCGTGCTTTGGTTCACCGGTGATTGGGGTTGAACTTGGTAAGGCGGATTGCGGTTCGATTCCCACAACACCGCTTGAGAGGAGAATGGAACCTAACTACTCAGAACTCCTTCTCGAACCGAATTAGTCTCGGTCCAGTGGGTCGGAGATACCAGGGCTTAGAGAAAAAAAGTCAGAGACAATGGTGATCAAACTATGGTTAGAAAGATGAAAGAGGGTGAATGAGGGTCAAACTAGTTGGTGAATCTAAACTGAAATGAGATAAATTAAAATATATTAAGTAAAAGTGTGGCAAGTAAATGTGTGTTAAAATAAAAGTGCGATGAAAATAAAGTTCAATAAAAGTAAATGCGTGTTAGGATTAAAAGTGGTAAATAAATTACTTGAAGTGCAAAAGGGATACATTCATCGAACTCTAAATTATACTCTAACAACTTATTGGAGAAGTGAAATTGAAGTTATCTCTAACCCAAACACTCTTCATCTCCATTACAGTTGATCGAGTAGGCTAAACTATGACTTAAAGTAAAGTAAATTAAATAAGAGAAAAGTAAAACAATAATTGAAACACAACAATTTATGATCAATTTCTTTCCTATCCCTTCATTGTCTTTTTCTACTAGTACTCACTGAAACCATTGTTAGGGACGAACTCAATGGTTTTTTCATGTTAAAGTAGTTATCACTTCCACCCGTTCACCAACTTACAAGTAGATTACTTTTTCATGTAGTTTGACACTTGTCCTATGTTTTAATCAGTTATTTCAAGATCCTTCATTGACGTAGTTTTTAAGCTATTGTTTCCTGCATTCCTTATTCCATTAGAAGAGTTATCTCGACTTAGGTTCGAATAATCTAGCTATGTACGTTTAATTGGATCTTCGATCCACCGAGGTGATGTTGTTCATATATAGTTTGCTTTCAACGACTAAGTAATCTTCTAGTTAAATTCAAACCTCATTTTTTTCTTGGACCAATGATGGTGAAAAATTGAAAATTCCACTTAAATTTTGTTACTTGACTAATAAAGTGTGCCTAGACATAAAGTTAACTTCCAAAAGACACCAAAACTAGTCCACATCAATATCCAACAAGTATATTTCCAAAAGATCCTACATAAGGCTAAGACAACTAAAGATAGAGACCAAGACAAGAATTCCTAAGTATTAAATATTTGTATTAAGTCTCTTTGCAAATAATGTCTCACATTTTTACATTCTTGCTTGTTACAAGTAGAATAGAATTAGAATTGTCAGTCTCTATAGCTTAAATTAACAACTAAATTTGTAAATTTGAGCACTAAATCAAATCACCTAGTAAGTTCACTTGAGTCGAAATTCAAGGTTGTAAAAAGTTATCACTTGAAAGCGAAAATATTAAAGAGTTGACCAAAATTCTAAGAGGGAACGTAGGCAGTGGACAAACATGTTGATAACCCAAACCACTATAAATTGTGTGTTCTTTCTTATTCTCTTTAATTTTCACAAAAATTAGTTAGTTAGAATAACCTCTACTCAAACACTCCAACCTCTTTCTAGAGGTTAGCTAAATTCTACATTTTTATCTACTTATCACTGCATTAAATGTTGATATGAACTTGAGTTCAACTTTCAGGTTCTTTCTCTATTCATCTTTCATCTCGCATTAAATGTTAGTACGTCTTATAACATGATGATTCAACTTCGACACGTGTTGAAATCCAAGTTGAGTCATGACATATTGCATTTCATGATTCATACCCATTGAGGAATGAAGCATATTTGTGATGTCGATGAATTTTAATGATTTGATGGAGTTGACATTGCGATTAATGGAAAGTTTATGAAAGTGATAAGTATGAATTACATTGATATATAGAGATTGATCGATTGTGAATTGTGTTTGAGAATCATTTACGAAAGTGATTCAAATGTTTTTGTTGTGTCTATTGCATGTTAAAATGATTGTGGAACTATACTATATAATTCTAAAATTGCATGAGTTGTGAATGTGGAAATTTTGACTGTGTTTTGCTATTGAAAACTGTGTGTTAGATCTGTGCATGTTTTAGACATGGTTTCTGTAAATTGTGTGTCAGGCCTGTGAGGTTCTCTTTTGATAAAAATGTGTTTTAATTAGTACAATGAGCTTACACGGTTTGTGTAAACCGTGCGTCAGACCATACAAAATTGAACATTGATAAAATTGGTTAGTGAAGATACACGATTTGAGACACGACTTTGTCATAGACCATGTAACATAAAATAAATTATAGTGGAACTACATGGGTTGCAACATGGTTGTCCTCAACTGTGTGTAGTTTTAAGATTAAATAGGTACACAGCTTGGGACACGACTTGAGTAAACATGTCACAGACTGTGTAAGTTCGCTAAGAATTCTAGCAATCCCACACGATTTGAGACACAATTTGCATAGGTCACATATCAAACCATGTAAAACCAAAAATATTTTAATAATTGTTAATTTCTTGGCCAAAATTATAGGAAAATTTGTGAAATGCTAGAATCTTAATTGCATAGAAATCGTATAGATAATGCCTTGAAATCTTGAATAATGAACTTGAACATAATCATGAAATTATCTAAGAAGATAATAGATGAAATATGTGACTGTGCAAACAACCAAATGTATTATACTTCACATAATCATGTAAGTGTTATAGATATATACTTATTGAGTTTGAAAATTCATATCATATATTTATGAGTTGAAAAAAATAGAGCATTGATGTCGTAACACGAACAATATTGTTGTCTAGCCAGCTTTATGTTAGGACTCTTCCCTGCAAGGTTAGCAGTGTTATTCCTATTCATTCTAAACTGAGTTAAATTTTTGTTAACCTAATTTATTTATTTTGACTACTTGTTTTTGGGCATGTAAACATATATATTTTTCATGTTACTTTTTCACATTAAGATGTTTTATTATCTTTGAAATTTTGGCACTCAAATTCATTTTATGATATTAGAATGAAAATTTTTAAACAAGTTGCTAAATATTCAATAACATTAATTACTTAAATCATAAATTTCTAGGCGCCACACATCAACTATCTTATGAGAATGAGATTTGTGCAAGCGATACCGATAAAGAATGGTATTGTTTTAGGCCTCACTTAGTTCATTTTATTGAACCACCTAGGAAATAGACTTTGTAGAGCCCACGCAAGTTCTAGGAAGGGTATTTAATAAAGAATAAGCTCTGATTGTGAATTTTCGCAAAATGGAAAGCTAAAATAGGAGAACAATTGATGTATAGCGGTTTGATGAGAATACCTACGTCTATTAATTGAGTTTTCACTAAGAATTTTGGCAAACTCTGTACTATTACTTCACTTTCAAGCTAAATAAGAACTCCTTATACACTTGATATTCAGTTCAAAAAAAATTACAATGATGATTTAATTTCCAACTTAAATGCTACCTCACAAGAACTCTTTTAGTAAAAAACACTCACAAATAAGTACAAGATGTGCAATTAAAACATATTGAAGAAAGAAAAAATAGTATACTACTTGCACAATATTGAAAACAAGCTAAGAACTTTTATAGAGAGCTTTGAAATGTTTGTCTTGATCTTTCTCTATTGTTGTTGAAGCTTTATATATGTCCTTTTGAAAATATAATTATTAAGCTTGTCTTGACTTCTCTATAATGTTGTTGAAGCTTTATATATATCTTCTTGAAAATATAGTTTTTAGGTATATCTGGGTCTCTTTTTGAAACCTTTTAAAAAATGTTCTGTTGTTGTGGACATGACTCTAGTCAACCAATTAAATTGGTTCCTCGTGCAGCAATAATTATAATATATATATATATATATATATATATAGAGAGAGAGAGAGAGATCTTCTCAAACTTATTTTATGTGTTCACAAATAACCTTTATAATTGTATAAAATTTAAATACTAAAGTATTCTAAAAATATTGTAACAATATTCATTATTAATTTTTATAATGATTACTGATCATATTTGTTATTTTTTGTGTTGTAATTTAAGCTTTAAACTATTTATTACTTAAAAAGATCATATTAACTAAAAATATTTATTTTATAATATAATAATAAATATATTTTTTAAATTTAAAAATTTGCATAATAAGTAAAAATGTATCCTTCAAGTATACACATACCTTGAGGATAAAAATAATGGTATGTTGGCTTGATTGGTAACATGATGTTAAAGGGCATATATGGGGCAGCAAGGGTTCGATATCCATATATGTTGACCGGGTTCTAGCAAATGCACTAGATCGGTGTAGTTTTACCACAGAAATATACCCTCCGGGATCGAATCTCTTAGGGAACAGTGTACTTAATTTGATTTGGTGCTAAAATATAAATGCAAGAAAGTAATAAACATGTATAGTGGTTGAGTTCCGACAATTTAAATAAAACGTATGAGAAACCACAAGCTGGAAACAATAGTTAAAGATGTCGGATCTTCCTAGACGTCAATAGACTTACACTTGGTTTCTAAGTTAGGATGAGGTTAATGTTGGTGTTCTTGCACTAACATCAATTAAGAGTCCCTTTCGAGATGCTCAGAATATCATCCTTAAGTCAAATAATGTTCTACTTTTGTGATACATCAAATTAACTAAGGTCATTACGCACACAAGCATATCATTGAACACATTAGCGTCAAATGGTATATTTCTATCCAATTGAGCGTTAATATTATTTGATTAGCCTTCCTAAACCTCGG
>CANYCX010031876.1:0-15529 GCA_948193385.1 Breynia disticha f. nivosa
AACTCTTTATTTAATTCAAATTTAACAATAATCACAAAGAATTGCATTGAAGTTACTTTTACCTAACTAAAAAAAGCATTGAACCCACAAGAAGGATAAAGAAGATGAGGAAAAGAAGGTGAATCAAGAGAAACGGAAGGCTACATATACGGAGACAGAGAAGAAAGGTGGAAGAAATGTGGAGAGATGAGAGTAAATTGATTCACTGTTAAAGGGGAATTTATTTTTTTTTATGCTTTTTTTCATATCTTTTAGGGACCATTACAAATAATAATCTAAACTTCATGAGGGGAAATAAATTTGGTCTAAATTAAATTGAAGTAAAGTAATAGCCAAATACAATGAACCATCATAAAGGAAAAGCAGAAAGAAAATTGGAAGACGTCTCTCGTAAACGTTTGAGGAATGCATGAATGTAAATAAAATAAGCTTACATTAATTGAAAATTGAATTGTAAAAGCATATTGAATTGAGAATTAAAGAAGTGCAATTAATGAGCAGAAGATTAGAAAAGGAGAAGAGTGAAGACACATTTATCCAATGAGTTTAGACTTTGTGAAAAAACATGCATGGCAACGAAATCACTGCTCTTCCAATTCAGATTAACATCCTTTAAAACATGCTTTGGTACAATTTGGAAACAGCAAGTGTCATCATTTGAACAACAACAATACGACATAACTCAAAATATTTTTAAGAAAATACAATAAACAAGTTAAAAATTGTATAAATTAAATGCAATAAGGAAAGAAGTTCTATGAAAAAATACACTGCAAAAAAATGACTAAAAAATATGCACAACAAGAGAACAATATGTGCTAAAATCAAATTACTACTATAAGAGATTTGAAATTAAACGGGTTGGATTTGGGAGGGTGTAAATAGGCCTGGATCACAAAAGGTTTGATCCATTTATGACCCGTTAAAATTCGACACAACACGAATCTGGCTCATTAACCCGAATTATCAGGTCTAGTTAAAATCAAATCACTAGTTAGGTTCGTAGCTATTATTTGGCTATTTGTACTCATTCACAATATCATCACTTATAACTATAATTCTAATATTATCGTCAGTGCTATGCGACACAATTAATTTGAATTTTGAAATAACAAATAGATTATATCGATAAAGATTCTCATTCATTGAATTTAAAATAAGAAAAAAAACATGTAATGAAAGTTTTAACTCAACTTGTTAGAGACAATTTTTTTTGTCTATTCATTCTATTGTTGAACAAAAAAGAAATAAGATTTACTTGAACCTATTTTTTTATATTTCCAACTTTTTTTTTATATATAATTGATTAGGGATAAAATTATGACTTTTATTTTAAATTCAATTGCGTCTTCTAATTTCTACCATGTTTTATTGAAACCCCACATCCACATTATAAACGGGAAACACCAGAGTTTTGGCTTCCAACAAACAATTTTTAGGGAGGATTTTAGACTTTCTTAAAAGAAACTAACTATGCACGATTAATTTTGTAATAAAAATTTATAATTAAAATATATAATTAATTTTATATTTTTAGAGTGATACAATTTTTAAGATAAAAATTGTTAAAAATATAATTTTATAATTGTAATTTTAATTATTTTTTAATTTTATATATTAAGATGATTGATTCTTATCATGTCTTTATATGTTAAGTAAATAATTTCTTTAATTATTCTATTTAAAGTCATAGTTTGTCAATCATAATGTAAATAGAATCAGAAAATCATATAAAAATTAAAAAACTCTAAAATATCTTTAATTTTTAAATATTATTGAAGGTGTTGCAACAATGTCACAATTAACAACTACTCATAAGGTAAACTGTGTAAACTAAAAAAACACTAGCCTGGTTAGCATAGTGAAATGATGGAGATACCCCAAAGACATGACGTTGTCAGCCGCCTCCAACTACAACCCATGAACGGTGAGGAGAAAGGCTACGCACACAACCCGTTTTAAAGTGTTTTTACGATCTTCACGAACAATCCAAGGGACGAACACTTAGTCTTTTTGAATTTTGAACAAGGGAGTGTTTTCATTCTAAGTTTTCTCTATAGAAAAAACTTACGTTCTGTTTAAAATAAATTAGGCAACTAATGCTTTTTACCTTTATATAAGTTGGACAATTTGCTCATTGAATCCACAGGTATATTACACAATTATACCATAGGTCCAAATACTAACTAATATGTATTTTGTCTCGGTTCCACCCAACTAATCATGGATGGACTTGATAAGTCCAACATCTCCCACAGTTCCACTTGCACATGACAAATCTCTTTTTCTCACATTCGAGCTCCATCGAGTCATTCACATAGATAGTAAAGACTTACTTTGTAGCTGGGCTGCAAACCATTCAATGACTATGAGTTTATAATTCTATTGTGTAGCTACTCATATTTTGTCTAAGAACGATACTCATTTGCTTATCAAGCAAGTTATCCTTTTCTTGAATAATGTAGCTCCTCGCTAGGATACTTTTCGTACAATCACTTCTTTTGATATCATCTCATGAAAGCCTAATTGTTTTAACTTGAAATGTTTCACTGAGAATCATTTAATAGGCACGTCAAGTGTACTTTAATTCTTAACAACGATAATGTTTTCAAAAGTAGTACTTCCCCTTCCGCTACTTGTACTCTAACCTGAAGATCATCAATTTTCTAACATGTCCATTAAAATATCTTATACTTATTACATTCTTAATCACATAATTAACTATTCTATTAACCATTTCGTTCATCTATTCAAAAACTTTCTCTTAGGATCATACTTTTAGTCAATCATATAAGATCTTTTCTTATACACATTCAATCATGTCTATATTTTTGGATAAACCGTTACAGTTCAATAGATTATATATCTAGAATACAAATCATTTTAGTCAACACATTTATGGGCTCGGCGTTGTGTTGATCTAATACGCACTCTATTTCGCATTACACTAAGTCTGCATCATTTAAGTACAACTTGTGTATAACAGTTGTAATCTGAAATATCCATATAATCAACCAGTGAACATTTTCAATCCAAACACAATCAACAATATAATCTCACACATATATAACATCAATTTAATATCAACATGCACCTCAACCTGTACTATCAACCAAAAAACAACAAACAATGCCCTTGTATATATATATATATATATATATATATATATATCAACCCAAAGTCAACCAAACATCAACAACCATCTCAACCTAACAAGTATCAGTCATAACAACAAAATCATATATGATATACACACAACATGCAAATGTTAAACATGTAGACTCCTAGCTGGTATCCAATGAAGAGAGAGAAAATGCAGCAGTAGCAACTGACCACCTATAGAAATCTCGTAAGCTAATTTGAACCTCTACATGATCCTGAAAACAAAATATACAATCACAGTTGGTGAGTTGTGGGCTTAGTGAGTAGCCAATAACTTAAACCATTTAATAACAATATATTAAGCGATTCCATTTTCAATATTGTCATATCAAATATATATAAACGTAATAATACAAGCCATTTGTAGCTGAAATGCATTTCCTTTAATCATATGGATCAGATATGATAAATCTGTAATTACCGCATGCAACGTAAAACGGCCTGTAACTGTATACTGTCAAATGTCTCATCTCCAATGATCGATCATATATCGCCAATCCAATCCTCTCACCAATACCATACCATATCAACATATAATCGTATATCGCATCAAGCAATTGTATAACTGTGAAATAACGTAATGTACCTATTTGCATTTTTGTTTCTTGTGTACCTGTTCGCATTTCGATCATATAAACGCATTCGTTGCCATTTTTGTACTATTTCCACAATTTACCATTTAGTTGCAAATCATAAATAATATCTAGCAATCATATAATATCCAGTATTTAAATTGCGTATTAACTTATATTCAAATGAGTTAGACTCCTCACCTACTAACTGAAATACTCCAATCGTTACAAACTCTGGTCCTGTCCTACTTGTGAGACTCAAATTTTAAAAGTCATTTTCCCTGATAAACAATATAATTTAAGAAATGATATAAAAATCAGATCTAAAAACAGAGGAGAGAAAAAACATAAAAGATATATACACGCTATGATATAAAAACCTCGGCCATATCTGTTACATTTTTAAAACAAAACAACAGCAGAAGCAAAAATTTGTTTGAAATATATCAAACTCAAAAGTTGCGTGTATATAGATAGATGTACAACATGTACAAATCAAAATAGCAAAAATGAACTCTGGAGCCCGACCTCAGACGTAAAACTCGGGAAACGCTGATCACCTCTGGCACTGTCCAGTCAAGCAGCTACCTACGATCTGCACAATCATTTAAACAATAAATAGGGGTGAGTATAAAACATACTCAGTAAGGATTCTTAGCTTCAATTACAGTAAATGATGTGCAGGGGAAAAATACAAATCAGCACAAAGGCGTGCCTAACTGCTTTCTCCCTCTGGCATCTCTGTATGCCAATCAAAAAAATCACACAGATAGAAAACAACAAACAGCTCAACAATCCACACAGGATTACTATCAGAATCATAAGTTCGCACAGAATGTTCATATCGCACATGGCAATATCAGGATAACATAAATCAACATCCATACAGGATAGCACACAGCAATCACGAACCACACAGGTTCTATCTCACACAGAGATCAATAGTCCACGCAGGAATACATTTACATAATCACACAACAGTTCAATCACACAGATCTCATAACATTATATAGATGCAATTATATGCAATGCAATGTCAATGCTAATGCAAATCCACACAAGATGACCCCAGGTTTTTGTCCACCATAGTACGCAACAGTGGAATTCCTCTATCACACATAGAAGAGGATACCTCTGTACCACACAGGAGAGGTTTCAGACCACACAAAACTAAGTCTAGGATAGCACACAGCAAATCCTTTATCAACACAGGATATTATAGCCACACAGGCATAGTGTCATATATATACTTATGCAATATGTCAATGTTTGAATGCCATTTGTATCATATCAAAACACAACATAGTAATGACATTCGTATCAGCACACAACATAGCTCACAACATAGCTCACACAGAGTAGATAATATACCACACAGGTATAAACCATCATAAAAACATACCACACACATATTTCTAACTTCAATGTATCAATATTAACTCAATGTGTCAAAAGCAACTTCATATCAATCATATATCAATGTAAGCAATACAAGCTTATCAATAATCACTCAATATCATCATTTATCAAATAGGCATAAAGCCAAATGAACACACCAAATCAATTCAATTTAGATTGTAAAAGATCATAACAACAATATGAATGATTCATTCATCATCATTTCATTTTCAGTATAGTTCTTCTGTATCTAACCATCTCAACATAGCATTATAGGCCAACTATCTTAAAACTTTGTAAGCTTAAAGAAAAACTACCATTTACATCAGAATTCATTTTACGATCCAATTTAGTAAGCGTAAGAACACTTAACTCAAAAGGCAAATCAACTAAGCTAACACAGCTTAGAAATCACTCCAAAATAGTAAAGATCCCCCTGTATGTAATTAATAACATACAAGATATTAACTAACCATTAACACATTCATTCTTACTTAACTTAGAAGAATCAAAACCATCATTTATCAACTTCAAGTCAACCATTCTTCATCCTTTTCTTATAACCTAGTCTTACCAAACTCAATCTATTAGAAGAATACTTCTTCTAATTCATATACCTAAGTTCTTTGAAGGTTCTAATCATGTCATTACATAATTTCCAGCATTCATTTCCATTCAAGACTTAGAATTGTTAAGGTTCAAAAATTCCAACAATCAACCCTTTGTAAACCCTAATTCATTCTTTGATTTTCATCTCTTTTCATCAATCTTGCATCATAAAAGCATCCTAACATATTCCTAACATTAAGTTCAATTCCTTTAAATCATACTCAGCAATTCCGGTAACTAAAACCATCAATTAATCTCATACTATTCAGCAAATACCAAACCATCAACTTGAAATCAACTATGTCAATCTTTATGTTAGCACTTAGGATGATTGATTTCAAGAAATAAGAATCCAAACCACTTTCCTTGCTCAAATCTCTCTTTTTCTCAGCTTCCCTGCTTCTATTTTGCTCTGGGAAGAAAGGTAAGTAAATGTAAGTTTCTCTCACTTTTGCGATTGTTTAGTTTATTCATTTTTCAAGCAAACAACACACTACATGTGGTGGTTTGTGTAGTACGCGTGGTTGTGCCGATGACGCGTTCTTGGTGTCCACCACGCGTACTTCACTTGTTCTTTGCTTATTTCATATATATCTTATGTCAACCTTTGATCAACCTTGATATATTGATGTTTAAACATTTATTTATCGTCATTTAACGACAAAAAATATCTAGGATTTTACAATTCTCCCCCACTTAGAAAATTTTGTCCCCAAAATTTCAAATCAAGGAACTCGTACGTAAAACCAAGTCATAGCATTCAATATCATTGTCTAAAATTAAAATGTACCTCAATGATCTGACGTAGAGTCAGGAAACAGATATGGATACTGCCGTCTCATTTCTAACTCGACCTTCCAAGTCGTTTCTTTTGGTGAATGAAAACTCTACTTCACCAAAACCATCAGAATCTCACGATTCCTCAACTGTCTCGCATGTCTGTCTAATATCTCAACAAGATCCTCCTCGTAAGTCAGCTCCTCTGATATGTCTAGCTCTGGAGCGCTCAACATGTGGCTAGGATCAGATCGGTACCATCTCAACATAGAAACATGGAATACATATGTAATCAGGACAACTCTACTGGTAACCTCAGTCTGTAGGATAGTGGTCCCACTCTCTCTGTAATCTCGTACGGTCTAATGTACCTAGGACTTAACTTTCCACGTATGCCAAATCGAATCACACCTCTCCAGGGTGAAACTTGCAAGAAAACTCTATCTCCAACAGCATACTCTCTCTCTCAATGATGTCGATCGTAGTAGCTCTTCTGACGATCCTGAGCTGCTTGAATACATCTTTTTACAACATTTACTTTATCCAGAGTTTGCTGAACCAACTTTGGTCCCTCAATCTGTCTCAAACCCTCAACATCCCAGTAAATTGGACTACGATAATGTCTCCCGTATAATTCCTCGTATGGTGTCATCTCGATACTAGAATGATAAGTGTTATTGTATGCAAACTCAACCAAAGGTAAATGATCGTCCCAGCTACCACCAAACTCCAAAAATACATGTACGAAGCATATCCTCTACTGTCTGAATCGTCCTTTCCCACTGACCATCAGTCTGTGGATGGAAAGCCGTGCTAAACCTTAAACGAGTACCATCGCATCCTGTAAACTCTGCTAAAATTGTGATGTAAATCTAGGATCACAATCAGATACAATCAAAGTAGGAACACCATGTAACCTGACAATCTCAGCAACATATAAATCAGCAAGCCTATCCAACATATCCTATTGTCGAATAGCTAAGAAATGAGCCAATTTTGTTAGTCTGTCAACAATAACCCAGATAGCATCGTGATGTCTAAATGTCCTCGGTAAACTGATAATGAAATCCATGGTGATTTTCTCCCACTTCCATTTAGGAATCTCAAGTGGTCTCAATTTTCCTACTGGAACTTGATGTTCTGCTTTTATCTACTGACATTGGATACATCTCGCAAAAAATTCAGTTATATCCCTCTTCATATGTACCCACCAGTACAACTCTCTCAAATCCATACATCTTAGTACTGTCAGGATGAACTGATAAAGGAGAAGAATGAACCTCTGTCATCAGCTCATTCTTCAACTCTGTAATATCTGGAATACACAGTCTATCTCAATAATATAATACACCATTATCATCAAGTCAGTGTAAAGTAGGTACCTTTCCTCGTTCAACTTTCTTCTTTATTTGCATTAGATGTTCATCTTCTTTCTGACACTCCACAATCATATCTCTCATCTGAGGTCTAACTCGAACATTAGCTAACATTTGAGCTTCGACCAAATCCAACTGCACTCGTAATTCTCTCAAGGCAAATAGAGACTCCGCTCTATAAGTAACTGAATCATCATCCTCTTTTGCTTTTCTGCTCAAAGCGTCGGCGACCACATTCACCTTTCCAGGATGATACTCAATCGTGCAGTCGTAATCTTTCAACAACTCAATCCACCTCCTCTGTCGAAGATTCAGCTCTCGTTGTGTCATAACATACTTGAGACTCTTATGATCAGTGAATATTTGAAAAGTCTCACCGTATAAATAATATTGCCAAACCTTCAGAGCATGAATGATCACTGTTAACTCTAGATCGTGTGTTGGGTAGTTAGTCTAGTGCGGTCGTAACTGTTATGAAGTATATGTAATCACTCTGCCATGTTTCATCAATACCTCACCTGATCCAACTACAGAAGTATCTGTATAAACAAAAAATTCACCTTCCTAAGAAGGTAACATCAAAACTAGAGCTTCAACCAATCTCTTCTTCAACTAGCAAAAACTTTCTTCGCACTTGTCATTCCAGACAAACGGATTATTCTTCCTCAACAAAGATGTCATAGGTCTAGCTATCCTCAAAAAATCCTCGATAAAAAGACGATAATAACCAACTAAACCCAGAAAACTTCATACCTCAGATGCATTCTTTGGAGCTTCCCACTTTTGAACTATTTTTATCATGCTAGGATCTGGTTTCACTCCCTCTACTAAGATCACGTGTCCTAGAAAGATAACCTCATACATCTAGAACTCGCATTTGTACTTAGCATACAACTCTTTTTCTTTTAGTAAATCTAACACAATACGGAGGTGTCTCTGATACTCATCTCTATCTCTTGAATACACCAGAACATCATTAAAAAACCCACCATAAATTGATCTAAATAAGGCTGAAATACCTTATTCATCAGTGCCATAAATACCGTTAGTGCATTTGTCAACCCAATGGCATAACAGTAAACTCAAAAATGTTTGTATCGAGTCCTGAATGTTGTCTTCTCAATCAAACTATCATCAACTCTCAACTGTCAATACCCTGACCTAAGGTCAATTTAGAGAACATTGTAGCTCCCCGCAGTTGATCAATCAAATCATCTATCTGTGGTAACAGATACTTATTCTTTATAGTCACCTTATTTAACTGACGATAGTCGATACACAATCACATACTACCATCCTTCTTCCTTACAAACAACATTGCTGCTCCCCAAGGTGATACACTAGGTCGTATAAAACTTTTCTTTAATAACTCTTCCAGCTGTCGTTTCAACTCTTGTAACTCAACAGCTGTCATCCTGTAAGGTGCAATAAAAACTAGTGTTGCTCTCAGCATAGTCTCTATCTTGAAATCAGCCTCTTGATGTGGTGGAAATCCCGGTAACTCATCAGGAAATACCTTAGGATACTCACAAACTATCTCCGCATCTCGCACCTCTAACTTAGGTTGATTCAGATCAATCACTGAAGCAAGATAGGCATCACAACCCTCTTGTATCAACCTCACAGCAATCACTGCTGAAATCAGGCAAGAAGGAATAGTCTTCCTTTCGCCTGATAAGAATACTCGTCTATCATCATCAACCTCAATCACAACTTCTTTCAAATAATAGTAAACCATAGCCTGATTCCTAGATAACCAATCCATACCTAAAATAATTCCAAACTCTGCCATCCTCAAAATAATCAAATCAGCAAAATAAGTCGACTCACCAATATGTAGCTCACAATGCCGTAAAATATGTCTCACCAATACAATACCAACAGCAAGCATCAACACAGAAACAGTATAACCCAGACGCTCTATACTACCTCTAATATGGCATACCACTGACTCATTCACAAAAGAGCATGTAGAACCTGGATCAATTAATACTGAAGTAGTATATGTAAAGATAGAAATAATACTAGTGATCACGTCTGGATCCTCTGCAGCCTCATCTTTAGTCATAGCATAAACTCAGGCCTGTGGTGCTGACCCTGATGGTGCTGCTGCTGCCGGAGATCCACCTCTTATACCTTAACCAACTGCTCCACCTCTGGCAGCTGATCCACCTCTAGAAGTAGAACCAAAACCTCTGCCACCTCTACCTCTACCAGTACCAGTCGATACTGCAGGTCTAACATCACCAGCACTACTCTGTCTCGACACACCTCCTCTCTAAGGCTCCTGTCTCTGTAGACAGTCTCGACTAAAATGTCTCGGCTGTCTGCATGTATAACATAATGAACCGTCGGCACTTATACCTCGACCCTGAGGAATATGAGGCCCAGTGGAATAACCTATACCACCTTCAGCTCCTCTACCCGATTGTCTACTCTGACTACCACCTGTCTCTCTGGGTTGCTTAAAATTTGTCTTCTTCTTTTTATACTATTGCTGAGAACTGGAACTACCTGAGACTCTGTGTCACTTTCCATCTGATTTCTCACCCTATGCCTCTAACTCCTCAGCCCTGATAGCTGTCTCAAGTAACATCTCATAAGTCAAAGGTATCATCGCAAGCCTGTCCAAAATAGCGTACCTCAGACCTCACTCAAATCTGTCTCTCCTCTTCATATCTGTATCAACATCCTCTGGAGCATAACGAGATAACCTAATGAACCCTGCCTCGTACTCCACAACAGTCCTACTTGTGAGACTCAAATTTTAAAATTCGTTTTCCCTGATAAAAAATATAATTTAAGAAATGATATAAAAATCAGATCTAAAAATAGAGGAGAGAAAAAAGATAAAAGATATATACACGCTATGATATAAAAACATCGGCCATATCTGTTACATTTTTAAAACAAAACAACAGCAGAAGCAAAAATTTGTTTGAAATATATCAAACTCAAAAGTTGCATGTATATAGATAGATGTACAACATGTACAAATCAAACTAGCAAAAATGAACTCTGGAGCCCGACCTCAGACGTAAAACTCTGGAAACGCTGATCACCTCTGGCATTGTCCAGCCAAGCAGCTACCTATGATCTGCACAATCATTTTAACAATACATGGGGGTGAGTATAAAACATACTCAGTAAGGATTCTTAGCTTCAATTACAGTAAATGATGTGCAAGGGAAAAATACAAATCAGCACGAAGGTGTGCCTAACTGCTTTCTCCTTATGGCATCTCTGTATGCCAGTCAAACAAATCACACAGATAGAAAACAACATACAGCTAAACAATCCACACAGGATTACTATTACAATCATAAGTTCACACAAAATGTTCATATTGCACACAGCAATATCAGGATAACATAAATCAACATCCATATAGGATAGCACACAGCAATCACGAACAACAGAGGTTCTATCTCACATAGAGATCAATAGTCCACACAGGAATACATTTACATAAGCAGACAGCAGTTGAATAACACAGATCTCATAGCATTATATAAATGCAATTTTAAGCAATGCAACGTCAATGCTAATGCAAATCCACACAGGATAACCCCAGCTTTTTGTCCACCATAGCACGCAGTAGTGAAATTCCTCTATCACACACAATAGACGATACCTCTGTACCACACAAGAGAGGTTTCAGACTGCACAAAACTAAGTCTAAGATAGCGCATAGTAAATCCTTTATTAACACAGGATATCATAGCCACACAGGCATGGTGTCATACAGATGCTTATACAATACGTGAATGTATGAATGCCATCTGTATCATATCAGCACACAATATAGTAATGACATTCGTATCAGCACATAGCATAGCTCACAACATAGCTCACACAGAGCAGATCATATACCACACAGGTATAAACCATCATAAAAACATACTACACAGGCATTTCTAACTTCAATGTATCAATATTAACTCAACGTGTCAAAATCAACTTCATATCAATCATATATCAATGAAAGCAATAAAAGCTTATCAATAATCACTCAATATCATCATTTATCAAATAGGCATAAAGCCAAATGAACACACCAAATCACTTCAATTTAGATTGTAAAAGATCATAACAACAATATGAATGATTCATTCATCATCATTTCATTTTCAGTATAGTTCTTCTATATCTAACAATCTCAACATAGCATTATAGGCCAACTATCTTATAAATAGCATTATAGGCCAACTATCTTAAAACTTTATAAGCTTAAAGAAAAACTACCATTAACATCAGAATTCATTTTACGATCCAATTTAGTAAGCGTAAGAACACTTAACACAAAAAGCAAATCAACTAAGCTAACACAGCTCAGAAATCACTCCAAAATCGTAAAGATCCCCCTGTATGTAATTAATAACATACAAGGTATTAACTAAACATTAACACATTCATTATTACTTAACTTAGAAGAATCAAAACCATCATTTATCAACTTCAAGTCAACCATTCTTCATCCTTTTCTTATAACCTAGTATTACCAAACTCAATCTATTAGAAGAATACTTCTTCTAATTCATATACCTAAGTTCTTTGAAGGTTCTAATCATGTCATTACATAATTTCCAGCATTCATTTCCATTCAAGACTTAGAATTGCTAAGGTTCACAAATTCCAACAATTAACCCTTTGTAAACCCTAATTCATTCTTTGATTTTCATCTCTTTTCATCAATCTTGCATAAAAGCATCCTAACATATTCCTAACATTAAGTTCAATTCCTTTAAATCATACTCAGCAATTCCAGCAACTAAAACCATCAATTAATCTCATACTATTCAGAAAATACCAAACCATAAACTTGAAATCAACTATGTCAATCTTTACGTTAGCACTTAGGATGATTGATTTCAAGAAATAAGAATCCAAACCACTTTCCTTGCTCAAATCTCTCTTTTTCTCAGCTTCCCTGCTTCTATTTTGCTCTGGGAAGAAAGGTAAGTAAATGTAAGTTTCTCTCACTTTCGCGATTGTTTAGTTTATTCATTTTTCAAGCAAACAACACACTACATGTGGTGGTTTGTGTAGTACGCGTGGTTGTGCCAAGGACACGTTCTTGGTGTCCACCATGCGTACTTCACTTGTTCTTTGCTTATTTCATATCTATCTTATGTCAACCTTTGATCAACCTTGATATATTGATGTTTAAACATTTATTTATCGTCATTTAACAACAAAAAATATCCAAGATGTTACAGAAATACTCAGTCTCACACTTGTGGCATCAATTAACCATCCATGACCAATGTGTTTAGAAATACTCTGTCTCACATTGTCACTTCCTCTTACATTGATCAACAGGGTGTCGATATGCTTAGAAATACTCAATCCCACATGACACCCTCTCGTCTATAGCAATGTGCTTAGAAATACTCAGTCTCACATTGCCATGTCTATCTAAGTTGCTCAACAGAGTGTCTATGTGCTTAGAAATACTCAGTCTCACATGACACTCTTGTATCTATAGTAATGCGCTTAGAAATAACCAATCTCACATTACCATTTCATCTAGGGTGATTAACAGAGCATTGATGAGTTTAGAAATACTCATTCTCACATGACGGTATACAATTCCTTAGCAATGCGCTTAGAAATACTCAATCTCATATTTTTATTATTGTTTGACCAAGGGTCGGGCTACACTTTTTTGTCTATACTTTCAAATCAAACATTTGTGTGGCCTCTCACTCTCACGCTCTCATGTAAATTCTACCATGTAATTATTCCATGCGTATGAACGCCATGAATGCATATTGTTACACCTCTTCGCAAGCATTATTCAACATTACAAAGCATACAATGAATTCATTTATCACACTCTTTCATGCCATACTATAGCAAGGGAAAACACATTCATTTCATATAACCATAACCAAAACACATTAATCAAGCACATTAAGACATCAAGCGCACTATCCAAAACACGGTCATTCCCTCACACATAAGCAACACACACACACCCTACACAACATTTCCTACCATACGACTTTTATTTTATGGTTACATAATGAATTACACACTCAAGCCAACATAATTAGCCATGCAAAGACTAGATATGGATAAGTAAATGACGAGGTATACACTTACCTCCAATCTAAGAAAGCCCCTTCGGTAGTAGCTTTGGTTCCTTTGCAAACTTCGGTTCCTACAATATTCGTTAAAACTGTGATGCCCAAATTTATTTCTGTTATTTCCGATTATTTTCATAAAACAAGGATATTTTATTTTATATTTAAAAGAGTTATAAAAAAACTCAACTTCATCAACATTGTTACACAAAACTTTTCAAGAAAAAAAAAATTAAACTCTTTAATCAATTTAACTTGTTTTCAAAATTTTCCATAACTACCCATGCTTCGTTAAAAATACGTGCTCAAATCCTCCTCGTGGAAGCCATACAATCCTGCAGAAAACACAATCAAAAAAATGTATGAGTAATTTTTAATTACTCAGTAAGTGTTTAGTTCATATTAGTACAGTTCTATTCATTTAATTGAATCTGTCGTCAGTAGAAAAATCAGCAGGTGGCACAGGTCGTGCTGGCCACACGACCTCGTGCTCATATTTTCAAAATCATCTTTTTGAGAACAATTCATGCTAGGAACGTTTGATTTCGTGGGCTCAATAAGACTCCCGTGCTACTCAGCACGATGGTAATCCTAACCCTCTGACTTGTTAAATATTCTATCTTTTGAATAGAATTGTAGCATTTCTTATATTACACCAATTAAACACTTTACAATCTAAATACTATTCATAAAGCATCGTCAACCAATCTTATAAATTTCTTTTTTCATCATCTTACAAACAAACAAGTTAAATGTATTACTTAACTTCGCATTCAACTTCCATAACAATTTTAACCAAGCATTTCTTTAATCACATATCATAATCTCAATCATAACAACAATTCAAAGTAAACCTTACATCCTTTCAATATCATGCCCAAAAGTAACACACATGCTTGTTTTCTTGTACATTGTCAAATTATAAAACACAACCATTATACTTTATTTTACCATATTCAACATTAATATTTCACATAGTATTTTAAGCACATAGCATATTTGATCAATTCAACACAGCGTTAACCACATAGTACGATCATAAACATAGTAATATTATCACACAACGACACAGCTTCATCAATAACCAGATTAGCATACAACCTCATCGAGCACACACCAACGATAATCACATAAAAACTTATCTCTTGTCAATGATTTCATATAAATTCACTTATGAGATGAAAATGCAATGTCATTGGATTTGCACATAGTATGACCTTAGTTTCTTTTTCCTCTATAGCACACAACAGAGGATTCCTCTATAGCGCATAGCAGAGGATTGGCACACAGCCTGAGCATACAACTCTGAGCATATAGGTCACAAGGACAACACATAGCACGTCGATAACCTCACAGCTCGTGTAACACAAATGAAATGCAACACATGAATGCATATGAAACATTCATAAGTGAACCATACCACTAGCACATAGCCTTTTCCACAAAGAAGCACATAACATTTACTAATTAATTATCAAATAGTAACCACATAGCCCATCTTTCAATTCATGTCATATCTTGCACAAATTATATAGTTCAAGAACAC
>CANYCX010032105.1:0-11707 GCA_948193385.1 Breynia disticha f. nivosa
TTATTTTATTGTTAAGGACCGATTAGCTAGCTTGGGTTTTACAAAGCCGGTGGGAGTAACCTTTCTGGACAGGCCACCTTGGGAAGTAAAGCAAATCCTTATGGAAGATGTGGTGGGGGTTTCCTTCCCCAGATTGATAAAGCCTTCTTAGGGAGTTTGGATTTCTTGTTACCTGGGCAATGTATCTGCCCTCCAATGTAACCAAAAAAAAAATAAGAAAAAAGTATGTTTCGAACTTCAGCGCTTGAAGTACTGCCAAAGCCACCATAAGAAAAGATGATGAGAGCATCCCAACAATGTTCTCTTAATTCTTCTTCATACTACAATTTTTTATCCACTTTCTTAATTAACTACTCTTTAAAATTATAAATCATTCTAACAACACTCTTTACAACCAACTTAACTCATTTATCAAAACTAACTCCCATTTGTTTATCCGAATGCTTCCTTTAAAAAATGATTTTCATTTATTTTATTTCCATTCAACCTCTTAAAACTTATAATATGGTGAAAGAAGAAGTTTTTGATGATGCTGAAATATCAAATCAAAGAAGTTTTGAAGTAACTATGATTTCATGTATGACATTGTTTTTTTACTAGTATTATTTTTTTTTACGAAACATTTTTGAATAAGTAACCATGTAATTTGATTTTTCAGTTTCTAGTGAAGATATTAATCAATAAGTGATAACAGTCACTGTATTGGATGTCTGGTTCTCATAAAGACATGGTTATGACATTGTGATGTGATTGTGATGAAGGTGAATTTTGAATTTTATTAAGAAATGCATACAAATGAATAATATCTAGCTTCACTCTTTCACCGTGAAGTTGACTCTCGATAAGACTCGCATAGTTTCGTACATAATAGCAATAGAAGAAACATGTCTGTGCACAAAATCACACTTGCATATCTCCAGAAATGAAGTTTTAAGTGGATTGCCATTCTTTACGGATATAGAAGGTGTAGTTGATCTCAAAGTAGCACTCGTCATCATCAACAAACTAAAATAGGAAACAACACCAACGTTGATCCTAAAATCCATTCTTCCTATACCAATAAACTCCAGTCGCTTCTAGCATTAAGGGATCAATCTGTACCTTTGATTCATTGAAAAATTCAAGATTTTAGTCCTAGTGCACTGAATTATTCATTTTAATCGCCAAGTCATATTTATTTTTACAGGAAGAGCAAAGAAAATAATTCTATCATTTGTCATAAATTAAGCATTATTTTTTACAAATTGTGAAATTGTTAGAATTTTCTTATATTTTAATTCTTAATACATGGGTTGTAACGTCCTGAAATTTATAGGAACTAAATTATATGAAAAATAGCTTAAAACATAATCAAATCGGACAAGATTAGGAAAGTTTCAGAAAAAAAGCAGTCAACACAAGCTGCAGCACGCCCTCGTGCTCATGCCAGATGATCAGCACAACAAAGTGCTCATACCTGGAAAACAGCACGACCACGTGCTGAATTTATTTCGAAACAAGATCGTGCACGACCAAATAGGAACTTGTGCTGAGTAGCATGGCACGACTTGACAGCACGACCCGTGCTCGAGGTCGTGTTGACTGGAAATATATGAATAACCGACTGTAGTTACTGTTCTATTCATTTACAAAGCAAACATCGACTTACCTTCAAAAAAAACCCTAGAATCATCTAAGAGGAGTATTTCATCAAGAAAGACTGTAACTTCTTGAAAGAATCAAAGTCAAGGTTACTAAGGTAAGTGTATTAGTTGATTTTAAGCATATATGAAATTTTGTGCTTGCTGTGATTTGGGATTTGAAGGAATAGAAATTGAATTGGTTGTTAATTGGTGATGATTAACTGAAATTAAGTTAATGAAACTTCTATGCCTAGTTTGGTATACTTAAAATGAAGTTTGAGTTGAGAAATGAGATTTCATGAGAAGAGGAAGCTACTGTGCATATATAGATTTATGTTGAGGGGTTGTGTTTGGTGTTATATTGATGAAATCAATAAGGAAATAAGTTAATAACAGCCTTTATGTTATGAATTTCGTATAGGTGGATCTATACGCACTTTAGATCGAAGTTGAGCTCGAAGCCAACTTCGTACGATTTTCGAGGTAAGTGTTCTTACACTTACTATGGCTAAGTGTGATGTTTATATGATCTAAAGAATTAAAGAAATTGAATTGAAAAGTTATAAAAAGCTTAATTATGTGTGAATTGTAAAATGCTCATATGTATATATGTTCTTATGAACATTTAAAGCTTAAATGAAATTTCATGCTTGAATTGATGTTATATGAGCATGCTATAGTGATGGTTAGTGATTTGGCATGGTTATATCCTTGCTTTGATATTCATATGTGAAATTCATATAAGATGATGATTGTATGCTGATTTGATAAATGTCTATGATGGTATGTTCACTTATGGTTGATATTATGGAGCATGTAATTGCTTGTTGAGCATACGTATGATTTGAGATTGTGGCCATATGAATGCATTTGATCATTCTGTGTTGCATTCATTGTGTGACACTTAGTCGATATCCTAGGCTGGGCCTGAGGATGATTCCGAGCTGGGTTCGATATCAAACTGGGTTCGACGTCAGTCTGGGACCGATGATTTTCTAGATGGACTTTCGATACAAGTCTGGGATCAAGGAAAAGAAAAGAAAGAGGAAAAGAAAAGAAAAAGAAAAAGAAAAAAGAAAAGAGAGAGATATACCCTGGGGCATATCACATGTGAATTTCATTGACATTCATGTGCATTTGATTTGGCATTCATAATTAACATTATTGTTGATTGTTATGTGATTTATGGATGCTAAGTTGGATATGGAAATGAGATATGTGTTGATGATGTGTATATGTGCTTAGTATGTTTTGGTTGAATGATATGGCTTATTATGCAAACAAGTGTGATTTCTGTGTCTTTTGGTATGAAAACACTGTACATATGGTAAAGGAAATATGCTCAAGATGCATAATCATTAAAAGAACTTGTTTGCTCCAAATTGGAAATGAACTGAAACTCAAAGCACAAAACAGAATCTCAGCACGCCATCGTGCTTGAGTCCAATTTGATAGCACATTTCGTGCTTGTGTGAATTCTGGGAAAGATGCATTGAGCAAGACGACCACGTGCTCTAACGTGGCACGACCCGTCCAGCTGGGAATTTATAGATGAGCATGACCTCGTGTTCATCGAGCATGACCCGTCCAGCTGGGAATTTAAAGATGAGCATGACCTCGTGTTCATCGAGCACGACCCAGCTGACTGGAGATTCCCCTGCACTTTATTTTAACAGCAAATTGTTTATCACTTACTCAGTATTTTTATATACTCACCCATACTTGATTGTTTAATGTTGTGTAGATAGCAGGTAGCTATCATTTGGACTGGAGATTACGGTGATCGGAGTTGAGCGATATTGTCTGAGGTTGAGCTTCAGATCTTGTGTTCTTTTAGATTTTGTATTTGGATTTTGTTTTGTACATTTGTACATATATGTATATACATGTCATGTTGGGTTTTGGATTTTATTTTCAAACCTAAACTATAGCTTCTGCGGTTTTATGTTTCATTGAAATAAAAATGGGACGAGTTTAATGAATGACATGTATCTTATTTTTTCTCTCCTATATGTTTTACTATATTATTTGACGAAAATATTGGATATTCTGATAAATGGGTTTTAAAAATTGAGTTTCACATGGGTGAATTCCTCTAATATTATTGCTTCCAGTTACTCTTCTTTCACTAACTAAAAAGGTATACTTAAGGTTTGCTGCTCGTAGCATTATGGTGATTTTCTTTTGAAATATATCCTTGACCTTGTCATCATCATGTTTAATACTAAATATGCTAGAAGAAGAAGACGATGACGATGACACTACATGGGCTATTGTAGTAGATTCCTTGCTATAATTGAATCAATCAAATAACCATCAATCACATTGGGGTCTATTTTGAACCATCGTGTTATTGATTCTAATAGATTGGATGGTCATAACAGATTATTTCTTGATTATTTTGCTGAAAATCTTACATATCCAGATAATCTATTTCGTAGAAGATTTCGTATGTGCAGACTTTTATTTCTTCGAATTCAACAAGCAGTGGAATTACTTAATCAATATCTTGTTCAAAGAAGAAACACAGTTTGAGTTCTGACTTATCGTCTCTTCAAAAAATCACAGATGCATTAACGATGATTGCATATGGTGTTTCAGTTGATACTATGGATGAATATGTAAGAGTTGGTAGTAGTACAACTATTGAAAGTCTTAGGAGATTTGTACGAGCAAATATTAAAATTTTTGGCAATAAATATTTAGGGAGACCTAATCAAAATGATATTACGAGGTTGATGGAAAAGGTTGAAGAATGTGGTTTTCCAAGAATGCTGGGTAGTATTAACTGTATGCATTAGAAATGGAAAAATTGTCCAACTGCAACAATCATTTTAGAAGTAATAGCTTCATACGATCTTTGGATTTGACATTTATTTTTTGGATTACTGGGATCATTGAATGACATTAATGTGTTGGATAAATCTCATTTATTTTCAGAATCAGTTGGAGGTCATGGACCTAATTTAAGGTATACAATTAATGGTCGTGAATATAATATAGGATACTATCTTGCCAATGGTCACAACAAGAATCTGCGAATTTAGTGTCCAGAATTTAGCGTCCAACAAATTTGGCCGCTAATTCATGAAATTAACTACTACATGGACACTAATTTAGTGACAATTTGGACGCTAAATGTGTGGACTACAACTACAGTGATGCGGGAAAGTTTGGCGCCAATTTCGCGCTAAATTTAGCGTCCACGTGTTCGCTAATTAGCGTCCACATAGAATCTAAATTTTGGAGCGAAAATACATTGACGCAACAAAAAAGATCGAAAAAAATAACGTCCAAATTAGCGACCATGTGGTCGCTAAGAAGCTAATTAGCAACCACTTAATTTGAGAAACAGGGCGGCAAAAGTACTCGTAAATTAGCGTCCATGTGGTCACTAAATTTTTATCCACGTGGTCACTAAAAAATTTCACACTATATCTACACAGATCTCTCTCTTTTCTCTCACATTACTCACCTCTTCCACCTTCTTCTTCAATTTCTCATCACTTACATTACATTTTTTTTCAATTACACATTACTCACCTCTTCCACCTTTTTCTCCAATTTTACATTACTCACCTCTTCCAATTACTCCTATGAGCTTCAGCAATATCTTCCCCCTTCTGATTTTTCCCTTTAGTACCTCAGTTTGCATCTTCTTTCCATTTTAATTTTTCCCTTCATTACCTCAGTTTGCATCTTCTTTCCATTTTGATTTTTCCCTTCATTACCTCAGTTTGCACCTTCTTTCCATTTTGATTTTTCCTTTCCAATCACTCCACAATTAAACATAAACCAGAGTTTTCTAGGCACAACTACATGATTAGAAGACTGAAACAGAACTGTTAATGCACCATCATCCTAATATAAAGAACACCCTTTACAAGATCAATAACAGTTATTTCTGCGTAGAGTCAATTAAAAAATAGCGTCCAAGTTAGCGACCACGTGGAAGCTAATTAGCCATCACTTGATTGCTAAATTTGAAAAATTGGGCAACAAAAGTATTCGGCAATTAGCGTCCACGTAGTCGCTAATTAGAGACCCGTGGGGGCTAAACTTTTAACGACCACGTGGACGCCATTTATGGTCTCTAAATGCATTTAGTGATCAAAAATGCATTTAGCAACCAATTTTGTGGTCGCTAAATGCGTTTTTTTTGTAGGGGGTATATATCCTTGGCCTAATTTTGTGAAAACCGTATCATCTCCTCAAGGGAACAAGAGAGCTTTTTGCAACTTAGGAGTCGGCTAGAATGGATGTGGAACGTGTATTTGGTGTTCTCTAAGGATAGTTTGCAATTGTACATGGCCCATCTCGCTTTTGTGATGTTGAACAGTTGAAATATACTAAGACAACATGTATCATATTACAAAATATGATCGTTGAAGATGAACGAGACACCAACTGTAATGATTTCAATTATACTGAGGTGAGATATACTCCGACAAGTTCATTTTCTCATAGTCCAACAATTGAGGTGACCGATTTTATACAGTTTCACCATCAAATTAATTCGAAACAAGCAAACACATTATTAACTTCAACAAGATTTGATAGAACACTTATAGAAAATTTATAGAGATAATTATTGTTAGAATATTTTAATATTGTTTGCTGAATTTTATTATTATTTTTGTGATATTCTGAATGTAAGAGTTATGTAAACTTAGATAGCTTTCATGGTGAAAACGTATGGAGATAAATGATGACCATTTTAAGAGGTTTCTTTCATCTTTCCTAGTGTCTTACATTTTTATTGTTCATATATTGATTATTTGAAATCTCATGCAAATTTACAAATTGCTGGTTCACAATTGATACATAAAATCCTAATTTATAAACATTCATGGTTGGATGCAGCAAAGGAAGAATAGGGCGCATTCCATATAGAGATTCATAATTGACACGCATACTTTAGTCTTCCTTGGGTGGCAATGGTAGGAATCCCATCATCTGTACTTTGAGTATTGCACGATGCCATGTTAAACAATCTAGGAACACCTTTTTGTTTGCACGTTGTGCTAAAGAAGTGTCAACAAATGCACAGGTCAATGTAGTCATGTCTGCTAAAGCCTTGGTGAAACAACTTCAAAGAGGACTGGCCAGATTGGAGAAAGAGCTTTCATGGTCTAAAAAATTCTACAACTAACAAGAAAAAAAGAACAAAATCCAATACATTAAGCACAAAATATTCATGTACAATTGCATATGATTTGATGTCTACAATATTAATGAGCAAAATATTCATGAATCTTAGAAGTGAATAGGTCATCATCAATTCGCATTCATGAATAAAATATGCACAACCATCCCAAAACGAAGCATCAAATTTGAGGTAAGAAGTAAGGCTACAAAGAAAAGCATGTGATACATCTTGTCTCAATTATAGCTTCTTTTAACGAAGTAAAATATTATTCTCCAAATCGATCAATGTCAGTTGTATCCGTAGCAAGAACTTCTGTTCATAGAGCATCTATTTTCGTTCTTCTTTTAATTTTTCTAGTTCTACTCGCTCCTTTTCTATCTTCAAAAATCAGCAATAATGGTTTTTTTATCTCCCTTTGATTTTTTTGTGAATCTCGTAATTCAACTAAAATTTGTTTGGTGTCATCTTCTAATTACCTTTGTTAATTTAGCACATTCCTTTGCAGTTTTTCTTTTCAATCAGTCATTCAAAGTCATCTTTTTGGTTGTTATTATGATTCTCTTCTAACACATCTACATGAATTGTTGAGTTTGGACTTCAAGTATTAGATCCCTTTTATCTTCCCCTTATCATGGAAGAGAAAAATTTTAGGGTATGTCATAATTCATTCCAACAATGTAAGAACAAAAATGTGTTGTTGTGCAGGTTTTTAAACAACCGAACTGCTTCAAAAATCTACAATAAAGAGTATAAACACATTTTTTAATCAAGTTCTTTTGACAAACATGCTACAAAAATGATTAAATTTAAATAATCCAAAAGGCTAAAATTATGTTAAAAAATTCAATTATTCCATCAATCTGTTATGCAGTAAGTTTACAAATCTGCTACATAAATGATGAAGTCTAAATAGTCCAAAATGCTCAAATTATGTAAAAATAAATTCAGTTATTCTACCATTCTGTTTTACAGCGAGTTTTCTTTTCCATAACAAACACCACAACATTGTTTAGAGAACCTCACATCCATATCTTCACACTTTTCATAATGCAAAATCTTACCGTTAAAAAATATTATGTATATAACACACAGTATTACCTTATCTTGTTCGATGGTTTCGCTTTTGTTTCGTGATTCAATTTGGCTAAAAAATCCTTCAAATTTAATTAGGCTAGTTGAATCGCCGACCAACGCTGCAACAATGAATTTGGGCTTTTCTTTGAAGTGAAATCTTTGTGTGCTTCAAAATATGCATGAATTATCTCCCAATATATTTTATGTTTTTGACCATTTCTAATAATGGTATCCACACTGACATTTAACCATGTTGAAATTAGTAACAAATCCTCTTGCGGGGTGAACTTTCCATTGTGTGGCTTTTAACTTTAGCTCTATTTTTAGAACCAAGTTGAGATTGATTAAGTGATAGATCAATTTTTTCATTCTATATAGATAAAAAATTTAAATAATCATAATAAACGTTATCGCCATTGCTTAGTAAATTCGTATAATAAGTGTCTAAAACACACTTCATTTCAACCTTTTATACAAGTAGCCCTGCACATAATAGAAATTAATTAAACCTGATCACACCATAAAAAAATTTTGAGGTCAAAAAAATGTTGGAAGGCAGCTCTTCATTTCCTACATAAACAAAGATAAATAGAAGAGATGAAAAACGAGAAATACCAATAATTTTAATGGAATGAGGCATTTTGTCAAACCTAGCAACAATTTGTTATTTGTTAATATCATAATGAAACAACACCACAAGCAAAGCAAATAAAACAATGGCAAATAGTCCATTAGAATGGAGACCATTTTTTACTTATAACATAATATCAATGAACTATTTGGTAGAAGAAACCAGTGTGCCTGCAAAAAACTTCCATCCAGCTTCTTTCTAGTCAAAAATGTCTTTTTGATTCAAAAAAATTCTAATCTATCAACGATCTTACCTATTCTTTTGATGACAAACTTTTAGTTTGACAATCTATTCCAAGAGAAATGCTCCCTCACCGATCAAATGCTCCACCCACAAATGCAGCAACTGCAATGTTCTGTACAAGGATCAGCAACACCCATTAACATAGAGATCATTTCTGTCCACTAATTGATATATTTATGAAAGATATCATAGTGAATGATATGACCAACAAATAATTTGTAATGTAGACCGTTTACCATTTTTTTAAGTGGTATTCATTGCAACCATAACAGCAAAATCAACAAAACTTCAATAACATTGCAGAACCAATATTTTAGCTAAGTAATTTTCAATAAAATATACATAAAATATATAAACAATTCTCCATAATCCTTAAAAATGGTTATCTTAATCAAAAAGTGGTAACAAAGCAAGCAAAAAAAAAAGAAAAGCTCAAAACTTCATCATAACTCAAAACCACTTACACCATACAAATCAAACTCGACACAAAGAAAATCTCAAAATATAGCATCAATAAAAACATAGAAGGATATTCCATAAAAAAAACATAGCAGGATACAATAGAAAGACAGAAGGAACAAAAAACTCTATACCTCTTCTTATGTTGAAATGATGAAGTGACAAAATTGAAGATATAGAGGGGTAGAACTGCAGAAAATAACACTAAGTGAACAATTGGAGAAGTTCATATTTCCATTGGTCACATATTAGCATTTCTTCCATGGTGATGAGAATATGAAACGGTTTGTGTTGTGTGAAGTTTTTGAGTTTTGATGAGATGGGTTTGTGGTGTGTGAAGTTTTGGCATTGAGCTAAAAACAAATTCATGGTAAAAATATAATAAATTAAGTCTAGATATTTGTTTATGACTCTCTCAAATAAAAGAGGCATTGTTTACTTTTGTTAAATGTAAGAGAGGTCTGTTAGAGATAATTTTATCTTATTGACACTCTTAAATAAGAGAAAGAGTCTTTAAAAGACTCCGTTGGACATGCTGTAATTGAATAATTTTGAAGGAAATGTCATTTATATTTTATTCTGTTGTAATATGTTTACCTATTATTCTATATATAAATAATAAGAGAAGATTGATTATTAAAATAGTTTGAAATGTTCTAAATTTGCTTACATGGAATGTTAGGTGAGCTATATGAGTAAGAGTGTTAAAATGATTTTAAAATTAACAAAATTAAATGCATAATATCAATTAAAAATATGCAATCTTGTGTTATAAATTCTAATTTTTTTTCTATTTACTCAAATGCCTTTTTTTTTCCTAATCTTCTATTAAGTTTACTTAAAAACATAAAAGATTTTAGGTAATTTATAAATTTCAACAGTGAAGTCATTAGTTACTTCACAACAAATTTAGTAATATAGTTATTTTTTCATGAAAGCTAAATTAAAGAAAATAATGTTATTTAAAAAGTATTTAAATAATATTTTTTGTGTTTGCAATCTATGTATATCAAATATTTATCGAATTATTTTTTGTTAAATACAACACATAAGCTTGCATACAAATAAACATTAAGCTTTATTATTTTTAACTTCTGCATGTATAACAGTCACTAATAATTTAACTAACACATACTTAATCTCTAATTAAGTTCTTGTATAAATTTATTAGATCAACATAGATATGTGGGACCCAAATTAGCTCTGGAAGGGGGAGGAGTTGAATAGAGCTTTAACGTTGATGGTTGCTTTTTGCATAACATAAACACACACAAGAAAAACATTTGATTTATGGTTGTTCAATGATAATATATACACCCACTACCTAAATTTTCACTTAGAACTTTGGTCAATACTTCTGTGAACCCCAAAAATAAATCTCATTTTTCTTTTAATTAATAACCTTTATCCAACAACTATAAAATCAGAGTTTAAATTCCAATATCGGTTAGAGGAAATAGAAATTAAATACAATTTTCTTAAAAACATCTCCGGGCCCAAATCAAATACAACAATAACATAATGTAATTCAGAGTTTTGCGGAAGCAATTAAAATGTTTAAAAACAAATCCAAACTCAAATTACATATTTCAAAATATGTTCAACTTCTCATCTTGAAATCAATACACAATAAAATGATGATGGAGCTCCACCTCTGACATCCACACGTCTGGTACAAGATCAACGCAACTCTGGTCCACTGGTAACGCTCAACGTCCTGCGCATTTTAAACAAACCGTCCTAATGAGCGAGAAAGCTCAGTAAGTGGCGCAGGAAAATCTATATTCCTTAGGGAATATGATTCTCCTCTAACCTACCATGTCTATTCATTTTATCACATTCTCTTTCATCTCATTATTTTCTCAAAACAATAAGCATAACAAGCTTAATATAATTTCATCGGTTTTATCTTACATACTCATTCAATCGTATTCATATCTTATTAATTATGCTCAATGTATATGTTATGTATGAATGAGACTCAAATGCAAATGCTTGCCACGGGATCTCTCCTTTTCTGTAACATTCTGGAAAAATATTCGTAAATATATTATCACCTATGTTATCAATAAATTATTCGTAAATATATTATCGTCAAGGTTATCAATGAAATAATATTTACGAGAGATAATATTTACGAAACATAATTTTTACGAGAAATAATAGTTACACGAATAAAATAATTGATTAAATTAAAAAAAAGAGAAAGATGGTGGAACACATAGCAAACAGTTGTTTTAAATAAATTAATAAAAAAAAATAACAAGTGAAATGTGACTCAGAAGTTAGGTTTAGGAATAAAAAAATAAAATTAATTTTCCCTATAAATAGGGAATGATCGAAGGAGGCAACAAGGAAACCAAACAGAAACATTGAGAGGAGGATAGAGTGAAGGTGAGAAAGAAAGGGAGAGATTTTGGGCATAAGGAGGAGATACTGTTTGGACCGGAATAGGCGATCCGACTTTCCGAAAATACGTCGAAAATTATACCCAAATTTTCACACGTATTTGTGTTAAATATCGGGACG